>JAHWXV010004481.1:0-18922 GCA_024586415.1 Phrixothrix hirtus | reverse complement strand
TAATTCCAATCACCCATATAACCTTGAGCAACATCTACTTGCTACTTCATTGTTCAAGTATAGATGGTCGTATACCTGCCCTTTTTTTTGAAAGATGTAAATGAAATAACTACTGTTAGAATTGAAAATTTCTTTGCTGTGAACAGGCGTGCTTCTTGATAATATTTTTGAATTCAATTTGTAACATTAAATAATCTTCAAAACATGTTTTTAAGTTGGTTTCATTTGACTGAATGTGGAATTCGCTTTCCTCTTGCTATATGGAGCTCCAAAAAAATCGATTCTATAGACAAGTATAGATATTTACGTTTTGTACTAAATACACGGAATAATTAGAGAATAAGTTATCGGGTCTTCCTCTAACATGAAGTGTGGCTAGGCAAATATCTGGACCCAAAACATTATTAAGCGGCTAAATCACAGTCCTGTAAAGAAGACAGCATGTACCTTATTTGGATAGGATGATTATACCAGTTTAATTTGTTATTGATTTTAGAGCTGTTATCAATAACAGATAGGTTAGGGTAAGTTATATTAAGAATAAGTTCATCATAAATAGTATTTTTATTATTGTTGTTAAATTTTAGTTTTGTAGATATCAAAAACCATTTATTACGCCTATGTGTTGAACCTGTGTCGGTTTCAACTGAGTAATTTTTTTCAGCATCTTATTTACAGGAGTATTAGGTTTTATGTAATTTCCCTACCACTTTCTAACAGTTATAAATTACCAAAGTATCAATTCCTTAGATTATATCATACCTGACACCATATTTTATATTTGTATTAAAATAAATAGATCAGCAAAGTATATTTTATTTGAGATCTTCCTCTCATGTACATAAAAACAACTTACTGAATTCCATTTCTAAACTAATTACATTTATATAACAAGTTTCATGATATTATTAGACACATAGTTGTGTGTAAAACTTGTTTACCTAAACAATTAGTTAAATTAACATACTTCAAGTTTTTGTTGTGTCAGCACCTTAATATGTTGCACAAATACAAGATGGTTCATTAGAATTCAATTTCCATTTAACTTTGTTAACATGGCAAGTGCGGTTTAGGAAAAGCTGTTTAGTTTAATGTGTATAGAAGAGGACAAATCTTGTTGTGGTGCATTGTAGTCAGATATGTAGGATTGTAATTCTAAATACAGACTTGTAAAGAGAGCGTACAACATATATTACATTGCTATTTGAAGGTAAAATTATGTTTTAATCTAAACGATGAATCAAACTTATATTGACTTAATATCACTTCTTAATTTTAAGGAGAAACGAAAACATTTTTCATTATAGTAAAAAAGTAATTTAACCTCTTTCCACTTTAAGGAAAATATATACAAATAATTTTTTATTATGGTGTCGAAAACGACTAGAATAGGAAACGAAAATTTCTACAAGTGAAAATATAATTTAGGTTAGGTGTTATACTGGCAGACATTATTTTGTGTCTGTAGAGATACTTATAATAACAAACTACTTAATGCTTTATTTAAACCTTTACATTACATGTATATACTGAATTGTTCTGTATAACTTAAAATACAATTTACAATGTATTATAGGTAACTTTCAGTAATCTGGTGCCAATCAGCCAGTTCCTTCATGGTTACAGAGATGCTTATAATAAAACACTGCTTGTTGTCTACGATTTACTTAGAATAGCACATTATCTGCATATAGTGAGTTGTTTTCCTATAACCAAAGTTATAACTTAAAAAGCATTATAGGCAACCCTTGATATTCTGGTGTCAGATAAGTAGATATTCTGTTCTTTGATAACGCTATTGTATGTTTACGGAGATCCTTGCAATAAGAAAACTAGTTGTTCTTGATGATTTATTTAAACCACTTTAATACTTGCATATATCGAGTTATTCTCTATAACTTAACCCTTTGGCCTTCAACCACGTGTAACGCTCGTGGTCAGGTTTTCAAGCCAAAACTAGTTATCACGAGCCTGGACCGTGGTACATCGGCCGGTCCATAACTGACTATCACGGGCCTGGCCCGTGGTAATCGGTCGGACTAAATATAAACACCACGTGCTTTCAAATATAACAAATATTATCGAGTTAGTGTTTTTTACTAAATAAACGTTTCCATAGTGGAGCAGATTTGTACGTGTCTATTTTAACTTTTGAAAGAGATACATAAGGCTGGAGCTAGACGAGCGTTAATTATCGAAGCTTTCTTTGCGATAAATAACACAACGGATTTGCACATAATAGAAATAGATAGCAGGTGATTAAACGCCACTGAAATAATCGTAAAACTGCGATATCAAATTGAGCCTTGAAGGTCATATCGCAAACGAATGGATCCCGTTGCATTTTCATGCGTTAAATGACGCAACTGTACTGGACACACGTACGATTTTTTCAGTATGGCAATGAATTTTGTAAGCAGGGTACTAATTAGTGAACCACTATGCATTGTATTGAAAGCGAATTTTTAATATTAGAAATTCAAAATCTCGACATTGACGTCGTCTAAGAATCAATAATGAAACAATCTCTTTGATATAGTGTTTAATTCAGTCATAACTTTTCAAAACGTTAAGATCACGTTTTCTTCAAAAATCATTTAATAATAAAATAAGACTGTTTATATTGAAATTAAGCAGTCCTAAAGTGTATTAAAATTACGTTATAAATATATCATCTAGCCGCTTTTTTTTTACAAAACAAGGGTCATTTAGCACCTAAACGCTGCGCTATTTAACGACTAGTCTATCCGCGTTGTTGTGATATTAAATGTTGCCATAATTATGGCAATAAAAGCATCGATAATTAACGCTCGTCTTGCCTCAGCCTAAAAACAAAACCGTAAAATGGGACCCCTTTTTTGAATGTCAGTGACCGATATCTAGAGAACAAGATTATGCAAATTCAGATCAGTTACTGGATGTGTTGGGTTGACTAACCAGTGTTTTAACAATATAAACTACCGGCCGACAAAGAGAGCTTGGGCTCCAAATTAGAAATGCGCAATGGCAAATGAATCATCCTTAATCGAGATCTCACTTTAATTATATTTTCGTAGGGTAAACATGTGTACATTCAGGTGAAAACGATTATTTTTTAATTTAAGGCATATTAAATTGTTTTTAATAAGTTTATGTATATTAAGGTTAATCCCTTCTGTTAGTTGTTTCTTTTTATTGTTATTATCATTTCAAACTGAAGAAGACTATATATTAATACTTCGAATGGATAAATGCAAAGTAAATAATATGTTCTCGAAAACGAACCGAGATACGTCAAAAATTCAAGGGACAAAAAAGTTGTATTTTTAATTCCTTTGTCGACAGTACATTAGATTTACAAAAACCATGAAGCAATATATTTTATCTCATTAATATTAAATAAAATACCTCCTCTGCGTCCCTCGAAGAAACAAGGCAAATATAGTGACGCAAAAACATAGTTTCTGTTATTAGAAAAGTACATAAACAACTACGTTTACTAGAAATGCAAAAATAGAAGTAATAAACCCTAGTTTTTTCTATTATTGCAATAGCATAATAGGTACTAAAATAGTTTTGTACAATTAAAATTGCTATAGTCGTCATAATTGATGCATCTTGTTTGTGATTTTATTTACCATAGTTGTAACTTCGTTGGAAATACTTGATAATAATTTACATATGCAGCAATTTACGGTTTTAAAATAAATTTTTAATATTTGTTTGATTCTACTAAGAATAAAAACTTCAATTTAATCTGAAAATGTGAGCGCAAGATTTGCCTGAAAAGTGTAATAACAATATAACGTTTTCTTTTTACTTATTGGTAATTTATGGAATTTCGATTTATTAAATTAGCTTGATTAATTTACGCCTGTGAATTGTTGCGTTTTTCGTTGTGAAATCCATAAAATTTGGTTATAAAATAAAAATAACAATGTGACATTTCAACTGAGTGCGCCCCTGTGTTTTGCGAATATGTAGATAAGGTGCTATGGAAAATGAAACGAATTTCAACGTCAGTTTTTAGAAAGCCGTTGACTGTGAACGTCGGCTAAAACTCCGCACTAACAAATCTAACTATGGTGCGTTACTTTGGTTATTAGTCAACTTTCTTTTGGATTTTTATTGTTCCGTATTATTCGTTTTTACGGGCAAGATCGTTTAAACTTGTTTATATTATAATTCATTTTCATCATTCATTATAGCAATAAGTACCGGTTGGGTGTATTAAACATGATTCCCCAAATTTGTAATCGTTAAAGGGAAGAACTCTTTATTATCATTTGCGGTTTTCGTATTGGAAAAGCCAATTAACAAAACGAATTAGTTATGGCGATATGTAAATGGATAATTTTGTCAAGGCGTAGCAAATAGTTGGCCTTCATCGTATAGAATCACATCTGGCAGTCTGCATGGACCGATGTTGTTCAAGCCGCTTTATTACATGGAACCGATGTTAGTCTCGTCTTTGTTAACTGTCAACATTATAATCTGCACATGTTAATAGAATCTAGATCTTCAACTTGTATTTACATTGACAGAAAAACATATTACCAATTGATGTCCCACACATTTTGAAGATAACTTACTGAGAAACTATTTACTTACGGGAATGAAAATTTATTAGTTCAATTATAATATATTGCATGTCATAAGAAGCATTGGTAATTTTAAAATTTCACTTTGAATAAAACTTTCAAATATTGTTTTCAGCTACCTTTTAAAATTTATACCATCGTCGATAAAGATTGAATTAGATTTGTAATAAATGTTTAGAGTAGTATGTTGAATTAAAGTAAATTGTTTGTTTAAGTTTTGGCCACACAATTTATGAAATATAATTTATCGTAAGGTTGTCTAGATTTTTAGTGAATTATATTTATATACATGATGTGACGTTAACAACTTCTTTTGCAAACGAAATTTTTAAACAACGAAAGTTCACTTACTGTTTTTTCTTGCAATTAATATTTGAGTGTTGTAATAAGAGTAAAAGGTACAAAATTAATTTAAGCTATATTTTGAACCATTATAATTATTTCTTTTTGAAATATTGCACTTTCTTATGTTCAGCTACAATATACGATTTTTTGAAATCTGCAACTTATAGCACCTGTTAAGTTATCATGTTGGGATATCGATAGAAAATATCAACTAAAGCTTCTTCTATAACGCCTTTCATGTTAGATGTCGTCTACCTAACGCTGTTAGATTGTTCACCGTAATTTTGATTACCTTTTTGTGTTTTGTAAAATTTATTTTTGCTTTGATAAGCGTTAACTAACAGAAGTAGATTGTGTTTAGCTTTTGACTATCCCAGGATATTTTATTTTCGGGAATGATAATTGGAACATAAATTTCTTATCACTTATAAATATCGGATGGCCTAGATCCGGCAAAAGTCAATAACATGGTTTGTCATTTTGGTGTTCCGAAAGGGATGAAAATTTAAACGTAGTTTTTAAGCATTCATATCTTTGTTGAATATTGAAAGTATATAAATATCGTTTGGCCTAGATCCCGATAAGGCAAAAGTCAATAACCCAGTTTATCATTTTGGTGTTCCGAAAGGGATAAACATAATCTTTGTTATCACTTATTTTTGATTGTTGTTTGTTATTTATTGCCGAGCTCGCTCACGGTAATAAACGTATGTATTGTTGTACTTCAGCTGCATTTCATTTCTTGTTCCAAGAACATAGCTTTTCTTTAGGTTAGATTCGCATCAGGACTCTGAAGCCGTCGTACGTCTTGTCGTGTGGGGCGCACGTGCGGGATAGGTAGGTATATACAATTGGCGCTCTAACAGGTACATGTTTTCTTTTCCTTCCTATAGATACCATCTGTGAGTTGTGGACAAGAGCCAAAACCAGCGTAGCAAAACCGCCTTTGCCCCTCGACGGTTAATTGTTACTGAGCTAAGCCGCGCCAACCTCAATTTTCTCTTGCTGTAAAATCATACGAGGCAATAAATACTTGATTTAAACTGCATATTACTTTATAAGAATCTCTTAGGTATATTGTGAAATCAGGCTTAAATTACCATCACGTAAGAATTAATAAAACTTGGGTCGGGGATTGTACTCCGGCTACTCCGTCTATGCCGCACTGTGTTCTTTTTCTGTCTCGGTATCTTGGTTGGCTTGTAAATCGTAAATTGTGCCCATCTAAACCGTGTTTAACTGATTGGTGCTATTATGTTAATATACTTGTGCAATTACTTTAAGGGTAAGTTTGCTAATATCCATCTTGTTCCGTGTAAAAACATTAAAATGAGCGAGCAGTTTAATTTCATTTCAATTAGTCTGTTTTATAATAAAATACAAAAACCATTTTTTATGCACAAGTACTTAATAAATAAATTCTTCAAAATTGTTCAAAAATTGTGTACATTATTTCTAAATTCTTTTAATTGTAAAAGAACAATCCCATTTTACTCTTATTTAGTAGAGTAAACAACTCGAAATGTACCTGCTACATCTGTAAAAGAGTATGTTACTGTAAATTGACACTGTTATGTAGCTCAGTTATAATTTTGTGAATGATTTAACAGTTTTAGTCTGAACGCGACGATAGGCGGCTCGTTGTACATAATTAGAAAAAAATGACGTTGCTGTATTCTTACAAGGAATCTCATATTATTTGAATCACCATGTATCATTTAGTTTTAATCCTTTGTTTGTTTTAATTTTTCAATCGTAATTTGGTAATTTATTAAATTAACTTTTCCCAGGTTATATTTTTTTTAATAAGTACGACACCCCACATAAGTCGTGTATGATTGGTATAACTTAAGATAGATGTGCCGAGCCGTGGAGTGACTCGAAGGTTCGGCAGTCCTGTTTACGTTTTGGGACCGCACTATTGAATCTTAAACCGCAGGGCAAGAGGCTAAGATATAGTTTACAATATGCAGCGTTTAGTATTAAGGTTTCAGGCATCCAGACGTATTTTTGTTTTAATACTTTGTAAAAAATTATACCCCGAATTCTGAATATATTCTTGAAAATGACTCGCAATATTATAACATTCAAAAACGAAATTTTATCTAATGCCTGTTGACTATATAACTCATAGCAGTGATGGCACAATCTATTCTTTCAACCTTCGCTTGTTTTTACTACCGTAACGTAAAATAAATAATATTTTAAATGAATTTCATTACAATAATTCAAATAAAAAATTTAGAAACGTTCGCTAATCCTAACTAATATTCAAAGTTCAACACACCGGTCTTCGATTTCATTCTTTAGTATTATGTATGCCACATTGATCGTGCTAGCGCAAATTTCCTTTAATTTTATACACATTTTGTAAATTGATAATGCTCGCGCCATTTTCACCTGAATTATACATTTGGAATTCTAAAACATATTCATTCTAAATCTAAATTATTAATGTAACAATAATCATCA
Source organism: Phrixothrix hirtus (assembly GCA_024586415.1). Lineage (NCBI taxonomy): Eukaryota > Metazoa > Arthropoda > Insecta > Coleoptera > Phengodidae > Phrixothrix > Phrixothrix hirtus. The sequence goes on along the minus strand of JAHWXV010004481.1, from coordinate 11,525 downwards.
TCGAACACTTCTTCCAATAACTTTTCTACTGTGTATGCCATTTCTTCAGCACTAATACTGTCATCTCCGTGGGCTGTAACGCCTAATGTATTAGCATCATATTAAGGCATAATTGTGTTGCAGCTTAACTTTCTGGACATACACACCCTGCTATTCAATTTCATGGCATTACCTTAGCAACAAAGAGAATAGGAGATGTTAATTGTTAAAACTTGTTTTGATTCGCTAAAACAGAAACAAAACACATATTTGTAATAAAGGTATGTATAACTTCTTGATGATGACAAACACTTCTGTAAGCATACAATAAAATAATTGTTTGGAAAGAAATGAGTTTAATTGTAACTAGCCAGATTATGAATTTTATAAGGAGATGTCTTCTCGAACTCAGGGTTGTTGGTTACGTAATAAGGCTCAATCCGACACGAGTCGCTTGAGACTGCAGGGATCCCCGTTGACAGTGTAATAGGGATCTCAAAATATAGTAACCGCTCGGTAAGCTAACTCTTGATGTGTTAAATACCTACCGCTCCGGATTAATGCTGAATAACACTTTCGACTTTCGCTCAGCGATACGTAATACCCCTGTAGTCAGCCAAGTACTTCATTACTAGAGGCACAGTTGATGAATTCGAAGGTAAAGCTCTGATCTTCCTTTCCAATACTAGACATTGCCATATAATATTGTTTAGGTCTCAGATTCAAATTCTCAATTGCATTCCCTTCATTGACTAGGTTAGCATGAAATAACGAAGCATTCAGGTTGTAATGTCCCGATCTACACTTAATTACTATTACAGTAAAACGTTTTTATTTTTTTTTTCAGAGAAACCTGGTTTAAAAGAGTCTGTATTGTAATGCGAAAAATATATTTTGTCTTTAGCTATACCCTCTCCCTTGATACAACTGATAGTTAAACGTTAAGCATGTTTTTAAAAAACTGCACAAAGTCAGTGGAAGTTTGCCTAAAACATCAGCGCTTTAATTACCCCTCTGTGTATATGAATCCAAAGAAAGGTAACGTTGGTACCACTAAAGTTTTTTTCATTGAATTCATTTAGCTTCTTTTTTATTTCAAGAGCATAGTAGTTTACTTTAATACTTGGTCTCTGTAGATAGCTCAACGAACCGAGGGAATGAGAGTAAATATTAATATCACTAAAACACACTTTATTTGATCTATACGTTACTCATTCTCCATACTTAGTTAGATACCATTTACCCACGTCGCGTCGTTTGCAATAATATGATAGGTATGCGGCTAACAGAAACCATAATAGCAATAATATATTTCATTGAGTTACAAGGAATGCCAAAGACTGTATCAATAAAACGAAAAGCAACTGAACTGGAACGTATGCAATTCAAAGTAATTGCGATAGTGCTAAATTTAGTGGCATATAATTCACTAAATCATTATACGATAGAATAAGTTCTTCGTAACCAAAAACTTCAAAGTCGACTTAGTAGCTTCTAATACGTGTCGATAACTTAAAGTGTCGCTTTGCCATTTTCTTATAGATAGAGGTGGCCGCTGAGAGATTATTTTGAGGATACTTAACCTAATTTCTTCATACAGCTGATCATGCTTTCCGGGTTAATGTAAAACCGATGATAATTAAAAGATATGTTTATAGAATATATATTTAATAACTGTTTTGATTTCCTTTCCTACGAATTTATGTTGATCTACATGAATAAAAATCTTTGGTGTCCACTTTGCTTAAATTGAAACTTCATTTAATTATATTTTAATATATTTTATTTAATTTCATTGTTTGTGTACACAAACATTTAATTCGTTAAGACTTTAAGATTCTCTATGTTTAAGTTTGATTTAGGTAATTGATGTTTAAATTGGCTTAACTATTGATTTTTCTAATATAAGATCACATTGGGGAAAGGACATTTTTGTAAATTTTTAAAAACTTTCAATTAAAATAATTTTATATTTGTAATGCATCTGTGCAAAGAATTTCTTTTCAGGTACATTTATAATTCTGCTCAGGTGTGCGTTTTTTAATTATAATGAGGCACCCTTACTTACATGTCCGAGGTTGTCCTGGTTTAATTCATCTTATTTACGTTGTTAAAAGATTTTTTCATCTAAATAGTTGCAGAAAAATATTTATTATTACCAAGAAGTTTATAAAGATTACGTGACTGCTTTCCAAATATACTTATAAAATGAAACGTTTTAGTTATATATTTTTACAAATTTACCGCTGGGTTTCCCAGATTCTTCTTTGTAATACATCAACGCAAATTATTAACGCATTGTAGGATTTTCACAAAAACAAATTAAGTATTTCAAATGAATTACTCATTTTAACAGCGCAGCACAATATTAAAAATATATCAATCATCAAATATTTGCATTTTTTGCAGAATATAGGTTTCTTTCGTAAATATAGGTGATCATGGAAGATTTTCTTTAAAAATTATAATTCAGTTTAACTTAAGTTTCAATGCTAATTTAGTACAATATCAAAATTTTCTAATGCAGTATATCCGTTGTAAAGATGAATTTCGTACGCCAAATTCAGTAACTTAAAAAAATAACGAAAAATATCACATTTTAGAGCGTTTGTGCTCATTTAATTGATAGCAACACTTTATAGTATTTCTTTGAAGATCTACACAATTTAGTAATATAATGTGATAATTATTTTTCAAAGCACTATGCTTTGTACTCCTTTTCCTCTAAAGAATAATGAGATGCGGAAAAGATGTTAGGCGACTATTTAAAATTGCAGCCATCTTGAGAGCAAAGAGTTCTTGACGCAGCATTTAATATCATAAAACCAAATATCGCCTTCCTTATGCCCGGTTTCTAGAAAAGATTTATGGAAACGATAAAGTTTGCATTCGATAATCTAAAAATTTAGTTTTGACAAGACACTATAACTTCAATAATTTTTTAACAATATAATGAATTTTAATATTTGTATACTTTTATCTTATAGTAAATTAAATAATATCCAATTGAAAATTATGCAATTAGTGTATTTGAGGGGTTAAAATTTTTAAGTTATCGAATACGTAAACTTATTGGTTCCATAATCATTTCAGAAATCGGCTATTAGTCTACTGGAAATTTATGCATGTATATATTTTGTATACAAAATAAGTGCGTAAATTAGCGAAGTTTTTCTTTAATGTGTAAACCCCAATAATATTTTTCCGTTTCCGAAGATCAGGTTAACTAAGCATGACTCATAATTCAACTGATTATTAAACTACTTTTACATACAGTTTCACTTCATCTTACAACTGAAAATTTCATGCTTGCGCTAGTACACAGTAGTGTTATTTAGATTGATAATTTCGCGTCAGCTTAATTACAAGTTAATTTAAAGGTGGTGCTACAAGCTTAAATGCTGCCAGCTAAGTTTGTTTCGAAGTGAAAGTGTAAATGCGCGGAAATTGTTTTGCATACGTTCATCATATTTTGTGTTTACTGCTGTTTACTTCCTTAACTAGATATGCCATGATAATGTAAATATCCAGATAACCAAGCACCAATTCTAAACGAAATTATGCAATAGTGGAATTGAATATAAATTCTACTTTACAATGGAAATTAACCAGACTTGAATTTAAATACTGCGATGACATTAATAAATAACCTGTTTCTGAAAAAATTTGAAAATATAAACTGTATCAATGGCATATTATGCATTATAGATAAAATTTCTAATATTTGATACGCTATAGATTGTATTGAATAAATATTTAAATTTAAGTTGAGTTAAGAAACAATTATCAATTTCTTCAAATAATAGACTGGTAAAATTGTATAATTGTAGATTTTAGGGATATGTCAGTCAAAAAATTATTAAGTTGAAACTGTCCTTATTTCATCAAGTCCATTTCATCGTTAATATTGAAAAACAACGCTTCGCTGCAACTTACAGCTTCAGCAGGTTTGGTTTATAACATACTAAGAATTTGCACACAATGTAGAATATCAATGATACATTAATTAATTTTAAAAGATAAGTATGTTTCAATAATAACATTGTTTAATTTAAAATATAGAAATAAAGAATATTTAGCACTCAAAATAGTACGTACGCGTTAAAAGCTTTAAATAGGCTGTCTTTTTAGCCTTAATCTTAGTCTTCGTCAATCTAATCCAATTCAAATCAAGCTCATATCTTGATAAAAAATTTGCAGCAACACAAAGAAATGCTGAAACAGCATGCTGAAACACAAAATAGGGTAGTTGTAAGCACCTATAGGTTTACGAGTATTGAGGATGGAGTGGGAACAATTTTAGAAAAATGTTCAGAGGCAACCGGGAATCCAACCTAGGCTTCCAGATTTGTACTCGGGTGTGTTAATCATTACACCACCGCCCCAATCTCTGGCTCTTCTAAAAAATTTTCTTCAAATGTGCCACTATAAATACTTTTATCCTCTATTTGTCTGCCGTACCCAATTAGATATTTTGACCCGTTTATTAATTAATTTAATTAATACACAACCCCTTTCCTTAATTTTTATACCAGTCGATTAAACGATATATTTAATTTAGAGTTCAACTATCTTCAGTTATATATTTCCATATATATAATAACCTAAGGTGTGAATCTGTTGGAATGACAGCTCTTCTGACTCTCCATAAAGATAGTAAACATCTTATAAATTCTATTCAGAGTGGCACATTTGAAGAAAAATTTTCAGAAGAGCCGAATATTGGGGCGGTGGTGTAATGGTTAACACGCCAGAGTACAAATCTGATAGCCCAGGTTCGATCCCCGGTCGCCTCTGAAGATTTTCCTAAAATTGTGCCCACTGCTTCCTGAATACCCTTATCCTCTATTTGTCTGCTGTACCACAATTAGTTATTTTGACTCGTGTATTAATTAACTTGATTAATACACAACACCTATAGGTTTGTAGCTGCTGTTGAAAGCTTTTCTGCAAATATTTCACGTCTTGTTCAAAATATAGTTAATAATACAAACATTTAAATATAATTTCTCTTCTACTACTAAATTACACCTTGGAAAATAATTTACATAGGAAGTGTGCGGCGTGATAAAAATAAAAGAATAAGAATAAAATAGGATATTAAATAGTTGGTTATTTTAAATTTTAAAGATTATAACTGGAAGTTAATTTACACAAGTGTGTTCATTATAAAAGTAATTGATACAAAAGGTTATGTAAATCAACATAACTTTAGTCCAAACCATTTGAAAATGCTTTCTAATTAATTCTGCCCGAACTCATCTGCCGTATTGAAACAAGTTGTCTGCATCTAGCTCTAATTCTATGACTACAATGATCATTTATATTACTTTCTATTACGGGTAATATTTTATGTTTTGAAATACGCACAAAAATTGTAATCTCGGAAGTCCTCATCTACCATATCGTGATGGACATCTACATCTAGTTTTGAAATTTTTGGCTGTTATGCAGAATTATGCACGAATATATAAATTTGTCTACACGGACTTAATGATAATGCAAAGCCCTAGCTTTCGTGAAACAGCGAAATCGATTATTTAGCGCTCCAATAAACCGTCCAACTGTATTTCTAACTCCACAGTGGGAACGAGTATGTCCGGCTAAGGAGTATCAGGTGCGGCACTTATAATTGGGGTTAAGAGTTATGCTTCTAAAGGGTATCTTGAGTCACCTGCAAATTCAGTAACATATCAATTTCAGTACACAACCACCTAAATACAAGATACCTAGGAGCTAAGAACTTATATGGCCTTGGCGGTATTCTGCAGATAAGTGTCGGTGAATTCATGAAGCTTCCCGTATTACAATATCATGCACTGATCAAGGAAATCTTGCGTTTTAATTGGGGTTGACCATATTTGAATTGCAAATTTGTATAAACCTGTACTTTCTGGCGCTTTTAAATTTTACTTACCACTTGCAGGTTAATGCTGTAAAAACATTTCCTATTAAAATAAATGGCAGGAGCATGACCCCATCTATAAACGAAGGAGCTATAATTGCAATATGGGTATACGAGTACTCCAATTACATAACTAACTTGAAATTTTTCAAAAATCCTATATGGTTTGTATCGAATACATTGGCAAAATAATTTTTTTTTATTTTCTTTTGATAGCATATCTTAATTTTGCAATATCAACCTGAGCACCAATAGCAAACTTTACATAATGGTATGATAAGTGTGTTGTCATAATATCTGACACTTCCTGCATGGTACTTCATAAGTTTTCTACAGAAACAAGAAGGTCTACCTCTTGAGGGTTATTTATCGTTTTGAGTTATAAAATATAGGTACCTGAAATGCAGTACGAGATGAAATAGAGCTTCTAATTTAAACTAAAAGCTAGATTTACATTGGATAGTTTAAAAACTCAGATAGTGCCTCGGTTTTTAGTATCGCAAGTGTACAGTGAATATATATTTTCAACTAACCTTACCTTCTGTCTTTAGACAGCAACTAAATTATGAATCACGTTTATTGAGGAATACCTCAAATCCATTTCCAAAGCCAAGAGGCATTTTTAAAAAATGTATAGATTGACAAAGTAATGATACGAAACATAATACAATTAATTTCTCCATTTATGTGAATAAACAGATACTCGAATAGTAGTAACTTAACTGGCGTTTAGATAGTTGGCCGAGGAAAGGGTGAGAAAGGGGCATTCACAAATGGCAGTGTAGAGTTTTCCACCACCCAAACCCGAGTTTGCCTTTAGCGCGTACTAATATAAAGTAAAAGAAGAGCGAGTGGGAGATATAGAGTGGAACTATGTGGGTGAGAGTGAGAAAGAAGTTGTAGGCGTGGTCAAATTAGTGAGCTTTCCGAGATTTGGCTAAAGCAAGCCGTAAGAGTGGAGAAGTGGGAGATATGAATTTTGAGAAAGTTAAAACGGGGCATGTCAGCTTCAACATGTAAGTAAATGTGGCGAAAATAGAAAATGGCGCCTGTTAGTAGTAAAGTATATGTAATAGCAAGTGAGTGAATGATATGAATATGCAAAATGGCGAGCCGACAACTGAGTACTTAGAAATGGAATACAAAATAATGCGCCGACACTTGAATAATAAAATAGAAATAGAACACAAAATGGTGCGTGTGATAATTGACCATAAAAAAATGAAATTAGAAAACAAACGCCTTAATAACTGTTATTACAGGTATCGCTGTTATACAGTTGTTACTATTGTATATAGATATTACTATAATGAAAGAATGAAAGAAAGACAGGATCACGATTAGTTAGGACTTATAATAATTTTAAAATTTTAAGTTTAGCATTGAGAAAGTACAAAGGGACATTTATTTAAAGTTAATTCAAACAGAATGAGAAAGGAAGCCTCTTGTCATGTTTGTTCCTGAAATAGTTGTTTGATTTCAAACGGCTGTTATATAGTAATTAGTGTATATGGTTATTATTGTAACACAGTTTTTGTATAAGCTTATTACTGTAATGAAAGAACGAAAGAAAGAAAGGATTAAGATTAGTCAGGACTTTGAAAAATTTTATGATCTTTATATATAAGTGATCTGTTTCATTGAGTGTAGGTAATTTATTTAAGGCAGTATTTTTAAGAAAAATTTTGAATATAAAAACGTTCAACGTTAACGTATTTTATAATAGCATATTTAAAACAAATTTTGATATCGTAAAACAGAATTTCTAAAATCGTAAATTTATTTAGATCAATATTTTTTTAAACGAATTTGAAACGTAAAGGTAAACTTGAATATAAATAAGAAAGATTTTGAATACAAAACATTCAATTTTATTTATAAAATATGCTTTTAAATCGAATTTTGTATCGTAAGTAGAATTTTTGATATCGTAAACTTATTTCCAAAAATATTTTTCAAATAGATTTGAAAGTGAAAAGTGAACTTGAATGTAAGAGTGCCTATTTAATTTTTAAATTATATGAAACTGTAAAATAGAATTTAGGTGGAAATATCCAATTTTATTTGTAAAAGAATGTTTAACAGTTATTTTACAATGAAAATGTTGTTAATCTGTGTCTATATATTCTTCTCCTAACCTTCTACCTATTCTTTGCATTAAATACACCACCGGCATGAAATTTAACTGATAAGTGGAAACAAGTAGGATGGCGTCTTTGTTATTTTCCCTCTTACCATTGTTGGTTAGTTAACTAGTGAGTATGGGAATATAATATAAAGAAACAATAGTGTTGTCAGTAACAAATAAACGTTAAATAAATAAGTCTCATAAAATGGCTAACTTAGAAAATTGTTCATCTTATTTAACATGCATTATTTTGAAGACAGGGATGAAAACGATTATGAGAACCTTTACTCGTCTGCTGCTTCACTTACATCAGCAATACAGGGTGTTACTAATATTACGGAAGCGGATAAGAATATGAATATAGATTATGTGAATAATGCGAATACCAGTAATTTATATTAGACTACGTTAATATGGAACTATTATATTCACAACAAAGTACTAGAATTGAGAATCTTTTAAACTATGTTCGGTATCAGTTAAGTGCTTATACAAATAATTATAATTATCGAAAGTTTATTGAAATAGGATTATATGTTAGTTTTGATTTAAATCCAACGTTTCGATTGGGACATGTAAATCGTGATTCTAAACAAAAAATAATCGTGTTAACTAAGAATGATTGGTTATACATGATGGGTCGAGAAGAATTAATTAAGACAAAAGTATTGGCAAACAGGACCGAAACATCAACGATAGCAAGAAGCAGCGATAGTGAACAAGTTGCTTCAGATTACATGTTTCCTGTAATAATGTCTGATTCTATAACAACCGAATTTGATGAATTTTATTTAACAATGTAGATGCCTATTGCCTATATGCATAATAGCCCGGTCGTACCCATTACGCATCTGACTCGAGACCTGACGGAATTATATGCGTTCTAGTAACTACACAAGAATTATTCACACCACTTACACCCGACCGTTACATTTATTTTGAAAAATCCCAACCAAAATTAATTCCACCGACAGACCTCGACCCACGAAGAATGCTTTACAGAAAAACTCTTATGCGCTTAATGCAACCACAAGATGCATAATATAGTATAGTATCTTACCAACAACCATAAGCAATTTTATTTAACATAGTAAAATAATTAACCCTATGTATTTTCGAAATTTAATTCTTAAATAAAACATGAGGCACAGATAAACTTGAAAAATGAAGTTATAGCATTGGTGATTGGGCATTTAAACAAAAGAACAGTTAAGTTATTCCCTGACATTGATGTATAAATAAATATCACAGGTGGTTTGAAACAATCATAGGATGCTTTGAAGTTAATCATCGGAAGTCTGGGGTTGTTCCATAGCTATTTCAAAAGTAATACTTTTTGATTATAATTCCTAAAATATTGTTACAATTTTTTTAATGTTTTCTAGGGTCAAGTTACCGTTCAAGAGCAACTTATTTGGAAAAGTGTACGCTACTCTGCATTCCTATGGGTGTATCAGAATTTTTATTTAATTATGTTCTTATTATGTAGACTTCCCAGACAGCAAAAGTTTACTGCATTTTGAAGTAACATAACATTTTATTAACTGTAAATTTACGTTTATATCGTTCCCTTGCAATTTAGTTAACTATTCTTAAGAAATCTTTAAGTTATTCAACTTAATAGTCAATCCTGGTTTCCAGAATACTGTAAACAAACTTTCGGTTAACTTACAGGTACAAAATTGTTCTGTTTACTAAAAGTTTAACAATTAAAGAAACAAAAATGGTAGTTTACCAAAAAACGTCTGACAAATTGTCAGTACATCGTTAGCTATCGGATTACGGTTGTTTTTATAATCGACTTCCCAAGAAATACGTATGTATATTACAAGGTTCGTACTCAACATAATTCTTGGAAATTTAAAATGTGTTTACGTTAACAGTGTTGATATGACGTTATAATTCAGTTGCGATGTATATTAGATTCTCAAGGTAGGTAATTTTTTTAAATTTTAAATTAATGTTAATCCATTTTATCCATATTTCTGTATATACATGGGAATGTTGTAACAAATACACATACAATTACTTATAGTAATCCTTCTACTTTCCTAGCAACGTAAGGCGATGCTCGAGAAAGTCTGCTACTTTAAAATAAAGAGCTTTCGTAAATTACATGGTATGTACCTAAGTACCTACATGTGCACAATTTAAGTATAAATAGTATCATAAATTAAATTTTTGGTTTTAAGACCGTAACTATGTATATTTTTTAATGTAATTTCACCTCTTGAGAATAGGAGAGATTCCAGTCTTAACTGTTATAATTTTTAAACAATTTACATTGATTCTCTACTAACTTAGATATAAGGCACTTCTAATTAAATATAAATGGACTCAAATATTGTTATAAATCGCTCTTGTTAGAAATAAACATTGGGTAGGAAACTTTCATAATTTATAAGGGTTTCAATTTTTGGTTAGAACCAAACTTTAGCTTTCCAAATTTAATCATTAATGAGCATTATTGTTATTAAGTTTTCATCAGGTTTTTAAAATTTTATTTCAATTATCAGTTAAGAAATAATTAAGCATTAAATACTGATTAACTCTTGCTGTGCCAGCTAGTTATTGGCAACCAACTTACCTGTATAAAGTCGATTTCTTATTTCTTTTATGGTTTTTTAGGTTTATTTGAACTAACGCACAGCTGATACCTGTTGTACATGCCTGTTGGTTGTTTGAAATAAAGCAGCAATGGACTTTGGACCTGAGTTGACAAAACAACAGTACTAGAACACCGTAATGTATATTTATTTATTTGCTTGACTTGTACTTATTTGTCTAAATTGTTACTTATTGCGTAAAAGATATTAAGATCAAATTCAGAATTTAACTATAATTATGTACTAGTACAATAATATCGATGTAATAGGTAATTATTATATTTTTCAATATATGCACTGTTGTTATTTACTTGAGTTTATCATTTCTGTTTATTGTGGAATTTTTCTGGCATTCTCTAGCTGAGACTTATCAAAGTAACTATTCTTAGAACCCCTATCTTGAGAAACATTGCAGCTATCCATCATTAGAAGAAGAACTTACATATGTATGTATGTACTATTACATTAAAAGTGAAGAATTTGAATGGTTTTGGAAAAGATAATAGTTGATATTTTTTGTTATAGATCATTACACAATACGTGTTTGTTTCGAAATGCATTGATGATATTTATTTAATTCTTTTTTTAACTTTTCTTGTTTTACTATTTGAAAACTACTTACTCTTTATGAATTTGTATTTGCGCTTCTGAAATTTAAGTTCTATTTCTAAAATTAATTTTACTTTATTCCGTTTTTCTAAAATGAAAGTTTTTCCAAATATAATTTACATTCTTTGAATTTAAATTAAAAATGTTCTGCAAAAAAAGTAATTTTTCTGAAAATGGAGATCATAAATTAGTAAATTATAGATATAGTAGAATTAAGGAAACACTTTGAATAAGTCAAAGATGGGTCCAGATCTGTTGCAAGTAGGTATTCATTATACCAATATTTAAACTTTGGATA
>JAHWXV010004480.1:0-10846 GCA_024586415.1 Phrixothrix hirtus | reverse complement strand
CATATATCATATTTAGTTTTTGAGATATGTTGTTCGCAATTAATACACTAAGTACTTCTGGTTACACGATTTTCGAAAATTTATTAGAGATACAGCTTGAATCATATAAAACGGAATGAAGTAACCAAGATATTTACTAAGCTTTAAAAAACTTGTTAGAGCCGATTTCAAGCAAATCGCGAAAAACGAAAATTCGGAAAATATCTAAAAATGACGGAAATAAAGTGGAACTTCCCGTTATTCAATTTTAACCAAATTTGTTGATTTGGCATACCAATGTAGTTACGGCCACAAATATTAATTTTCATTCATCTACAACTTTTAGTTTCATAGTTATTTTATTTTGAGTTAACGGTGAAGGTACTTCCAGTTACTCAATTTACGGAAAAGTTTCTGAGAAACAGCCTAAATTATATGAAGGGGCATTAAATGGGTAAGAAATTCAATAAATTTTAAAAAATCGTTAGAGTCGATTTTAAGAAAATCGCGAAAAACCGAAAATTCGGAAAATATCTAAAAACAACAAATAAAGTTGTGCTTCCGGTTATTCGATCCAAACAAAATTCTTGATTTAGCATACAAAGGTAGTTGGGCTCTCATATACAAATTTTCATTTATTTAGGACTTTCAGTTTGATAGTTAATTCATTCATAGTTAATGGTAAGACTACTTCCGGTTACTCGTTTTACAAACATTTTCTGAGAAATTGTCTCAATTATATGAAAGGGCATTAAATGTCTAAGAAATATAATAAATTTAAAAAACGCTAGAGCCGATTTCGAGAAAATCGCGAAAAACCAAAAAATGACAAGAGTAAAATGGCACTTCCGGTTATTGGATGTTAGTGAAATTTTTGCAGTCGCGTACGAGGCTGGACACAAACTCAAATATAAAGTTTCGTTCCTCTACGACTTTTCGTTTTCAAGATATTTTATTCACACACGCACACGCACACACACGCACACGCACACACACGCGCACACACACGCGCGCACCCACACACGCACGCACACACGCACGCACACGCAGGCATGCGCGCGCGCACACACACGAGGACACAGACCAATTTTTAAAAACATCATTTTTAGACTCATGGGACCCGCTAAACGTGTATTTTCTCTAAAATTTCAACATCGAAAAAATACTTTATACTTATATTTCATATACGTAAGAAAAAGTAAGAAGTGTCAAGTTTGAAGTTTTTGCGTTGACGGCATATAAGACTGAATTTTCAAAAAAATGCAGTCAGCAATTTTGCAAAAATAAAAACTGAAATCAGAGCAAATGAAGAGCGAGTCCACAAAAACTTCACATGTAGCATATTTTACAGTTAAAAATGGTCGCAACGGCACAAAGATGAAGAAGCATGATCTTGCGTTGATTCCTGAAACAATCGCTCAAGTTGAGGAAATTTCCCTTTCTGGCCGCAAACTCACATTGAAACAGATCGTCCGCGGTGCGCATCGGGTGCCACGAATGCTGAATTCAGGAAAACGCAGAATCGAATCAACATTTGCCCACTTAATATAGCACTTGGGTTCATCATTTCACCGGAGTGGCATTATCGTAGTTCATTGTCGCTCAAGGAGTTCCAATGCGTTTCCTCGACTGGAAAAGTTACGGCAGCAGTCTTTTGGGCTAAGAAAGAAATGGATACCATTGATTATCTCGGAAAGACCACATTATACTTCACCTCTGCTTCATTTAGAATGAAGTTGATGTGAAGAAATAAGGTAAATTAAGCCAGAGATGCTGCTTTAAGACACCACGAATTGCGCTGACTGCAGCTCACTCATCGGATTTGGTATTTAGCGGCTTTCTTAATTTTGAAATTTAAAATCAGAGGACTGCTGATCGATGGTGTAGTTCAAATGACCAGGTGATGTTGGCGGTTGAAAATATTTTGCAGAGGTTGTCAAAAACAAATTTTTTGTCCATACAGTTTCTTTGTGACGCTTAGAATAATTTAATTCGCCAACATACTCTTCAGTTTACTTGTAATCTCAAAATTTTAATTAATTTTCTTTTATAATTTTTTGTATTGGTTACTTTTTTTCATTTCAAATATTATTTATCCTGCATAATTAAGTTTATTGTTTTATAATTGCATTTTTAATGTTACTTTATACGTAAAATATTGTATATACGTTAAGACGGTATCGTTTTGGAAAATATTTATTAGTCAAGACATGGGTTCATATTGTTATATCATATCTGCTGCTACAACTTAATCGTAGGTAATCGTCGAACTAGGTCAACAAGGATAAAAACTGAAATTAACTCAACAAATTATGAAGGATAAGAAGCTAAGTATTGCATGATTGTCTTATCAACGAAATATCTTTAAATACTACGGATTAACGTAGCTCTCGTTCTTTTAAACTATTTAGTATCTTTCGGAAAACATTGCCCGATGCCGTTAATTTTTCAGCGTTAATTAATTGTCATACCTAAAGTCAGCTTTAAAATAACTACTTACCAAATCAACAGAAATCATAATAAAACAATAAATGTGCTATACTGGAAAGAATTTTGCAATTATTGGTCTCCACGATGAACGTTGTAAGATGTAAGAAAAAAATTTGGCAAAGCTAAAATCAAAATTGGATTAGCAATGAATAAAAAAATATTTGCTGATATGATCAATTCAGTTTACTTTTGTCACAAAAATATTTAAACCGTAACATTTGTATGGAACCTGTCTCTTTATTTCACACTATTTTCACTGAATTCAAATTATACCCGACGCAGTTGATAATAAATAAACTTTATTCTAAAGAAATTATAGAGATATTATCACAATTAAAAAACGACAAGAAATTAATTTTAAAGTTGAAAATCAAACTTGTCTTTAATTTAAAAATCATCTGGGAACCACTTGGAGAAGGTATAGTCGACCAGTTATTTTCTTATAATATGCAAATATCCAAATAAAAATAGGGGCGTACGTAAAACTTTAATTGAACATTTTTTAAAACTGCATTTTAGAAAAATATTGGAGGTTTTGGTTGTACATGCAGAGAAATACCTGCTATTACGGTAATGCTTTCTATTTCGGGGACACTCTGTGTATACATCAGTTCTACAGCAAAATTGGTAAAGTAATTTCATTGATATGTACTTTGAAGAAAACAGTACTGTTAAATTGAATCTTGTACTTTAGCGCTTACCTATTAGCAATTAAATTGTTTTGTTATAATTAAGAATATTTAATAAGCTTTTTTGTGTACAACCAGTTTAATTAATAATAAGAAAGTGACGTAATAATTTGCCATATAAGTAAAAAGTTCACACGTTGACTATTGTTATCGTCTATGATTTGGAAAATTTAACAAATTATTTTAATAAAATCGTAAAATTTTTGTGCTTAGATCGACATGAAGTTTTTTTCTGAAATGAAAAGAAGAAATCAGAGAAATTCATTCATTGAATGATTCTTCACATTTATACAAACAGGTACTTTCAGTATAAGAATATTTCAAAGTTCATGTTTGCTATCCACAAAAAGTTTGGCCAAAAATCTCACCAACCCACTCGAATTTTAAGCTGATAAGTCTATACAAAATCATTTTGGTTTTTACGTATATTTTTGGGCTAGATTGTTATGAAAAGGAACGATTCATCATCCTCTGATGTTCGCCCGAGAATGATAAATTGAGTTACTCTTAAGTTTAGCCAAACTAAACCTCTACAAAAACACAAAAAGGTCGATGCATGCGTACAAATCGATAATTTTATTTCGTACGTGAAGTTTCACTTTAAAATAATCAATAAATTGAGTTAATTGAATGATTCTAGAATTTTAACGTGATTGTTCTAGCTCTCAATCAATTTCTGTTATATATATATATATTTGGCAATCTAAGCCCTAAAAAGAGATGTTTATAGCATTCGCAAAACTAAAGTTGAGATTTAGAATAAACAATAGAATCGGTTGCTTTAGTGATTTTTAATACTTTGATTTAGCTTTTCTGTTTGTGTAGTCTTCCCCAAAAATAAAATATTATAAATTGTTATTAGTTGAAATAAATAACGGCTTTAATGTATATAATTAATCTTTATTAAAGTAAAGTTCAATCCAAACGTTTTCGTTTGGTAATCTAATAAGAACATTATCAAGGATTTATTCTATTTATAGGTTCAATTGTTATTGTAGCAGAGTGTGATCGGTTTTATTAAAATATTGTAAAATTGAAACACAAAAACACATGTTAAAAGATTCTTTTTGTATTCGTTATTAAAGGAGTGCTTCTGAAAAGAATTTTGAATTGTGATTTGATTTTATTAATGCTGTATATAATAGGTATGATTAGTTCTTAGAATTCATGCTTAAATTTGTTGTATGTTTGCATATTTACTTGTTCTTGTAATCTAGAAGTAGGTTAATTAAGGATTTTTATTTTTTAATTTTTAATTAGTCTTATAAAAAGGAAGCACTCTTATATTAATGAAAAGTAGAACTAACTTCTTGTTAGTTCTATTTTTCGCTAGATAGATGGGGAGTGCTTCCTTTCTATACGACAATTAAAAATAAAAATCATTAATTGACCTACTTCTAAATTAAAAGAACAAATAAGCATGCAAACAAACGCAACAAATTTAAGTATGCACTCTAAGAACTAATTATATAAACAGCATTAATAAAATCAAATCAAAATTCAAAATTCTCTTCAAAAGCACTCCTTTAATAACTAATACAAAAATTTTTTTTAACATGTGTTTTTGTGTTTCAATCCTACATATTGTAATAAACCAGATTACACTCTGCTAAAATAACAACAATTGAACCTATAAAAAGAATAAAAGCTTGATAATGTTCTTATAGAATCACCAAATGAAAACGTTTGGATTGAACATTACTTTAATAAAAGATTAATAAACATTAAAGCCGTTATTTATTTCTACTAATAACAATTTATAATATTTCATTTTTAAAGAAGATTACACAACACAAATAGTTAAATTTTACCTCAAATTTTACAATGGATCCTTTTACACTTTCATTTACATAAGACAAATTGAATTAATTTCTAATCAAAATAACTGTATGACACTTATGACAAGATGGGGCTGCACAGCTAATTAAGAAGACGGCATAGGTTCATTATCTAAGAAAAACAAGCTTTTGTGTAAGTTCTATGCACTAGTGAGTTAAAGCGATGGTAAACAGGTTAAAAATTGGATGAGCGCCACTTGCAGAAATCAATAGATCTATAATGTAGGCCGAAACGCAGGAAATGAGGCCTAAGTTTGACAGCATATAATTTAATAAATACAGGTTTAGTCTATAATTAATTACACCACTGACGTCACTCAATAACCGCTGTACCTATTATAAAATATACTTAAAGTTTGTATTATATAAAAAATAGTATGTAAACTAAATGCTAGTATAATAAAATAAGTAAAGCAAGACTTTACGAACCAATACGCATATTATTCTAAGTAAATTCACCTCTTTACAAACGAACTGAGGATCCTCTTATTCTTATTTTCCTAAATTTCATTTATTAGGTACCTTAGAATGACGATTACAAATACGTAATTGTAAAATGCAATGAAAAGAATGTCACAGATAAATAAGACATAATTCGTTTTAAGTGCAGGTTCATTGCCGTGGATAATTAAACACCAGTTCTAGTGAGAATGAGTCAGGGTTGTTCGAAAAAGATAACGTTATTTAATTGAGCACCTTACTTTATTCTCAAAATTATTTCAATTGATACGCCACTGATATTACTGGCAATACCACTAGCGGTGCAAAATTTGAAACCAATACATATCACGTCTTCAACAAATGCTTCATCCCTTATCTAACTTGCTACTTATAAAATATTAAAAACGCGTACATTCTAATAACAGTACACAAAACTTATATTTTGTCACACAATTCAAAACAGTACTTAAATTCTTGTTACTATTATGGTTAGCCAATGCATTGATCAATTTCATATTTAATTCTAAAAGTTACGAACAAATCAATTAATAAACATATTACATTCAATTTTTACAAATTAACGGCTTTTCGCTTGAAGAATAAAGTTTAAAATACGAGGGTCATTCGGAAAGTAAAGAACATTTTTTTCTACAGAAATTATTATTGGATATAATGAAATAAACTTTTATTTTACATACAATTTGATACCTAAGCTACTTTTCTACATAGTCACCCTTCAAATTTAAGCACTTGTCGTACCATTTCACCAGCTTTTCTATGCTGTCTGCATACTCAATTGCCGCCAATTTGTTGAACCACTGATTAACGGCTTCTTTAAGTTCATCATTAGATGCGTAGCGGTTTCCGCCCAAGAAGATTTTGAATTTGAGGCATAAGTGAGAATCACTTGGAGCTAAGTCCGAGCTGTATGACGGATGTTCAAAGATTTCTCACTCAAACCGCTGAAGCAAGTCATGTGTAAATACAACTGCATGCGGACGTGCATTATCGTGAAGAAGAATGATTCCCCTGGTCAGTATTCTGCGCCGTTTGTTTTGAATGGCGCGACAGAGTCGGTGAAGCGTCTGACAAAAGGCCGCTGCATTTATGGTCTCACCTCTAGTCATCTAGTCGATGAGGAAGACACCCTTACGATACCAAAATACCGTAGCCATAATCTTTCCGGAGCTCAAAATTTGTTTTGCTTTTTTAGGTTTCGTTGGGGATCGCGAATGATGCCATTCCGTTAACTGGCGCTTTGTTTCTGGAATGAAGTGAGATACCCAAGTCTCATCACCAAAAACAATTCGACTCAAAAGTTCATCACCATCCTTGTCAAAGCGACAGAGAAAGGTCAATGCCACCGCTGCCATTCGTTTGGTTTTCTGGTCGTCTGACAAAATTCGAGGAACCCACCAGACACACACTTTGTTATAGCGCAGATCTTCCCCAACAATTTCGTACAACACAGTGCTTGAAATTTCTCGAAAGAATGGGTGCACTCCACTAGTTGTAAAACACCGATCTTCTTACATTTTTGTTTCAACCCTTGCTTTGAGTCCGTCAGTCACAACTGAGGGCCGACCCGAGCGTACTTCATCGTGAACATTCGTCCGTCCGCCACATGATGCACCACTTTCGAACTGACGGTTCGTTCATCACATTACCGAAAACCTCAGTTACTTGTCTATAAATTTCGATGGGTCGGACTTTTTGCGCGTTTAAAAAGCGGATAACACTAAGAACCTCGCACTTCGCGGAATCGTTAATTTTGTCACATTTTAACGTTGCACGGCTAAGCATTAATCAACCGTAGCAAATCGTAGCTGCCACTAGACTGAAGCGAAAGAGTGCCAGTCAGTGACTGGTCGGTGGTGGTGGTGGGGGCATGCGGTCACTTGTCATAAAACAATATTATTTACTTTCTGAATGACCCTCGTACATAAAACCAATTTATATACTTTACAATTAATTACTCAAAATCCTTGCTTAACATAAATAAATAGTTACATTATTACTGGCTTTTCATAATGAAGATTTAAATAAAGAAATATTGCGTTAATAGTATTATAGGTATCTCAAAAAATGTAAGTAGGTCAGAGATGAAAATATGGCAAAGCATACGCTCTACCTTATTAAGATGTTTAGAATTTGACGGAAACGGCTAGACGATATCCTAGGGTTCGTAGTAACCGAATTCAACAGCTGCGGAAGGACGGTGAATATACGCTGTTTTCGACATTCTGTTGAACTAAGTGAACTAGAAATTCGTCATTGAATCTGAACGTTATAACATGATTGTCATAGACACTCTATTTTCACAACCTGAACCGCTCATTAACTAAAAGATACACGATTGTTACATTACTTCTCGTATGACCTTAATTTGATCTTGCCACGAGTTGGGTAAAAACTGCCTATATATCAACGCGTTAGTTTTCGAAGGAACGTTAAACTTTGTATCCAATTTACCTGTATTCGCCTCGGTGTTGGTAAATACTATCAAATCAAAGAGATTTTGGACGGCTTATAGGTTAAAGTAAGCAGTGCTGCAAATGTTTCGGCAATTGTGACGGCCAAAATATTAAATCGGCATCAAGG
Source organism: Phrixothrix hirtus (assembly GCA_024586415.1). NCBI lineage: Eukaryota > Metazoa > Arthropoda > Insecta > Coleoptera > Phengodidae > Phrixothrix > Phrixothrix hirtus. The sequence goes on along the minus strand of JAHWXV010004480.1, from coordinate 2,808 downwards.
ATGAGATGATTTAATGAATTTTTCGTAAAACACGTATGTCCTTGTACTATGAAATGCTCGTAGATTTACAGAAAAGTCAATTTTTAATAATTTCTTAAAATGCTGATGTCATGCATTTTACATAACAAAAAAGATTTGAACAAATATTTCTTATACAATATAAATAATATAAAGAAGATTCCTCCTAAAAATGGCACGAATTTTAAAAATTAATTCAGCATAAGTGAAAAGCCATCAAATTGTAATATGCACAATTCTAAAGGCTTCTCACCAAAAGTTTGCATTTCCAAACAGCGTGACACAGCTGCAGTAGACCAATGGTTTTGCCCTAGTGGGGTTTAATTTTTAAAATTCGTGCTTTTTTTAGGAGGAATCTTCTTATTTATATTAAAATACCTCCTAATATAAACAATATATGGCTCTGCCATTATTTGTCATTGATACCCACATAGGTTTATGTGTTTAAAAGGAAGTTTTGCATTTTCAATCAGCGTATCCAGCCACCCAGCACTGATGAGCCCCACTAGGACGAAACCATTAGTTTCCTAGTGCTGTGTCACGCTGTTTGGAAATGCAAACTTTTATATTTATACTTATTTAGTTAGATTAAAGATCTTCTGGTGAGAAGCCTTAGAATTGTTCATATTACAGTTTGATGGCTATTCACTTGTGCCGAATTAATTTATTAAAATTCGTGCCGTTTTTAGGATGAATCTTCTTCTTTATATTATTTATATTAAAATACCTCCTAATATAAACAATAGATGGCTCTGCCATTATTTGTCATTTCTTATACAAGGTATGATTAAAACGAAATTTTATCGTCGAGTGTGTAAAACTTCACGAATGCCGTTTAATATTTTACAGATAGATAGCGGATTCTTGTTCAGCATACTGTAAAAATTTCGTTATGATTGATCCAGCAGTTCTGAAATTATTGTACTGGAAACGAGTGTGTGTTTGTATCATTCTGCGTTTCATCACACCTTTTTAAAATGAAAGTGTTGTAAGAGCAGCATGTTTGCGTGGAATTTTGCTATACGTCGGGAAAAATGAGCACAGAGACATTCACACGGCTTAAAAAGTTCATAGAGATGAGTTCTACTCAAGTTTACAAGTGGTACGGACGGTATTTAAATAAGGTTTAATATCGATGGAAACGGAGCCTAGGCCTGTAAGTCGTACATAACAGTTAACGACGAAACGAAGGAACAAATCTCCAATCTCATGGCCGAAAACAGCTGAAGGTCACTGCGACTGTACAGTTATCGTTTGGCTCATACCAAGTTATCGCCGAGAAGTTAAGGTACGCGAAAGTGTCCTCAAAGTTCGTCCCTCAAATTCTCGCTTCATAATCGAGATTTGTCTCTCTTAATAACCTACGAATCGTTCCGCTCCCCCCCTCTACTCTCCAGACCTGCCTCCAGCTGACTTCTTCCTGTACCACCGAATGAAGTTACGCCTGAAAGGGCGGGGTTTTATGACGAGAGAGACAATAATATTAGAATTTTAGGAGGTTACAATCAGTTTCGTCTGCTACGTTTTCCACGTGCTTTATGGACTGGAGGAACGATTTCAACTATGCATTGTTGCCCGCGGAGTTATTTCGAAAGCAACCCGTATTACATTTGTAATTTTTTAATTAAGGCATTAAGAAGTTCCAGTCTTTTGTGATCACGCTTTGTACAATATGCTTACTTTTCAAATAAATTCAAAACTAATTTTGCAACATTTTATTTTATAAATTACAATTTGAAACCATAATTCAAAATTATACCAAAGTAAGAAATTATTTATTACAAACAACAATTATGTATAAGTACTATTTGTAAAAATGCCAAAGATAAAATAAAATCCCATGCAAGCATTGCAAATTTAGTTCCTTATTGCATAATTTCCTAACACGCTTAGTTGCATGAATATTTCACGTTTAAATCAAAGTAAAACTTAAAGAATAATTTAATTCCGTAAATTTAGCGTTTCTGAGTTCACAGTATCTGATGCATAATATTTTACTTTTACGGTGATCCCTAAGTAAGTATGGGATTCGGGGCTCCTAGTGCATTGTATGCGGCAATATAAAAGATAACTTATTTTGCGGTATTCAGATTCAGAATGATTAACGATGATGAACTGCAACTAAAGGAAACCGCCGACGGAGCAAATGAGATTAAACACTTCAATCTCCTTCATTCAATTTAGCGTCCACCACACAATTCAAATTAATATTCGGTGTGTTTTAAACCCGCTATTTTAAAAAATCACGTTGAGTAGCTAGTCTAATTGTTCAAATTGAAGTTACTCCGCAATTATTTCTACCATCATCACCGAGAAGAGGCTACTTGTTCCAATAGATTTCACTTTCAAATAAAATATAAACCGTTCAAAAATGCGTGGGCGCAACTATCTTGTGTAGAGCATAAACTTTAGTTGACCGGCCTTAGTAATAAATTTCCAATTACATTAGGAAATTTTAGTTTCGTGTCAGAATTTTGTATATTAACAAAGAAGGCCTTTCTACATAGTATTTTCCAAGATCCTATTTGTAATCGATGTAAAGACTCGTACGCTCGAAATATTTAATTATTTGCAAAACAAAAAAAATGTAGATTTAAAAGAATACGTTCAACTTCATATTGTGACAGCTGACGGGTATTATACTACAGAAAAATACATAAATAATATTGTAACAGAAATTAGAAACAAATTAGAATCATCTAGAATGTTTTCTTTGTAATAAAATAGATGATGTAATCCGCAAATGACTCATTGCAGTAATTTATGTCTGTCAATACAATTAGGTCAGCA
>JAHWXV010004473.1:0-12182 GCA_024586415.1 Phrixothrix hirtus | reverse complement strand
ATATATATATATATATATATATATATATATTGAAATAAATAAATTAAGTTTTACATGAGCACATGAGCAGAGTGTAAAAAAAATTATATTCACGATTGATACCCCATAATCCGACTAAGGCTCAAAAATAGGCCCGTGATAAAATTCAACTCATGTACGTCAAGTTTGGCATAAGACACTGCCACTTGTGATGAAAGTTGGATGTATGCCTACGAACCCGAAACGATACAACCGTCAACTGTTTGGTGTTTCAAAATGAAGAAATGTCAACTAAAGTTGTTCGTGCTTGCAGTGTTTCCAAATAAGTGATCGCCTATTTTGTATTAAAAACTGGTCATGTGGCTACTATACCTTTATCAGACCGTAAAACTGTAAATCCCGTGTGGTATATAACGATCTCTTTACCATATGTTTGAAATGCGACAAAAGATAAAAAATAACGAATCGTTCTGCATCATGACAATGCAGGTTCAAATACATCACGAAAAACTGTAAACTATTTGACCAGTTAAAAAGTGAAATTAATGATTCTCCTTCTTATCGTCCGAATTTAAGTCCTAATGACTCTTTTAGGTTTATAGAACTCAAATATCGTGTACGTGGTCAACGATTTTCAACGCCAAACAACGCAGTTGAAGCATTCAAGCATGAAATTTTGGATGTTCCGAATTCTGAGTAAAAAGAATGTTATGACGATTGGTTTAGTCGCTTGAAAAAATGCATAGAATGTAGAGGGAAATATTTTGAAAGCAATAAAGCAATTGTTTGGTTCTAAATATGTTCGTTTTCTTCTAAAAAGGATGGCATTTTTTATTAAAGCACACGACGTATGTACCCAATGAGTCTTTCCAGCTTTGAGACGATGGGAAACAAAAATAAGCAAAGTTATGCTTTTCTAGGTACCTCTATTGAAAGGAGCAATTTAAAAGGTTTCTTAAAATAATTATACGACTTCAATGTGTGCGTCACAAGTGAAGAATATCTAACCGACATTTCACTTCATGCCAAGTAAACTGAATCATGTCATTTAATATGGTTTCAATGGCAGTCATATCTGGCACCTTGGTGAAATACACTTTGTCCTTGATAAAGATGTACCACAAAAAATGCGACGAAGGGATATAAAGTGATATTGATAGCCAGTTAGCCTAGATAATTTTATTTGTACAAAATAAATGTTCATAGCCATAGCAATTAAAATAACTTACTTGAACTTCACTGCAGAATTTTACTTTGAAAAGTAGTAACACTACTATGTAATAACATTTCAGAAAGCTTATATCGACCCAGTTTATAATAGTTGATAAAATTGAGTTTCAATTAATCATTAAGTAAGTATCTTTAAAAAGATCCAGTGATACAGACATCCATAATAACACATTTAAAATGTGTAAAAAATTAGGTTGAATCTTTCAAGACAGGCAAATTTTCAGTTGAAATTAAGAATATACTTAGAACATCGATTTCTGTATTCACCTCACGAATTTTGATGCAATTCACAACATAAAATCAACATATCGTTGAATTGAGATGAAAGATATATGCGAAATTAATGATTCCATAACTCACTTCGGTTTGGATATGAAAAGTTTCCTACAAAATAGATTCCCAAATGTTGGAATGCGGGCCAAAAGCGAGCAAGTCACGCCCCATCTGCTTCAGTTGAGACTACAATGCTGATTTTTAAGCCATGTTAGTACCATGGCTGAAATCTACCTAAATTTCTATAACAGTTGATGGAATAGAGGCATTTTGCTTTTCTAAGCCCTAAAAAACGCTCAGCAGAAATTTTCCAGAAAAGTTCTTGCTTAAGCTTTTTAGAAATAGCGTGGAGTAATTATTGTTGCTTACTCGGAGAAAGACAAAACAGAAATTCAAAAATACTATTCCGCTTTGTTAACGACTGCAGAAAAAATTATGGAAGCGTAATGTAGTGAATTGGCCAAGGATGTTCTGGTTTTACAAAAGAATACACCCACATACAAGTAGCGCATTACAATAGATATTATTTTTTATGCTTTAAAGTTATAACTGCTCGAACTTCCCTTTATTCGCTAGATCTGGCTCCCTCGAATTATTATCTGTTACTCAATTAAAATATTGCTTGAAAGGTTGTAAATTCTCTTGGAGTGACTAAATAATAAAAGCCGCACAGAGTTTGTTTACATAGCAAGAAAGAATTGTTTTCTAAGAGGTTTACAGCAGTTACAGGATCGCTGTAATAATTCTATTAGTTTAAAAGCGAAATACGTTGAATAAAAGAATATATTAATTTTCAAACCCTCTTTTCGTATAGTAGACTAGGGATTTATCGATACAACCGCGTCTCTTTGGAAGATGCGACCAGGTGTAGAGACCTTTACTCAATTCAACGATTTGGAAATGCTCCTTTTACCGCCCAGCGAACTTCCAAATATTAACGAGGAAATAGTCCGTTTTGGTGCAACAAAACATTTTGTTGAAAGTGTAAAGTTTACGGAAAAGCAATCAATTGCAGTATTCAATGGCTTCAGTAAAAAAAATAGCGCAATTATGGCGTGATGTACTAAATACTGATCTTTGAACTGTCGCTGAAAAGTGTAACTTTTATATGTGTACGGAATTTGTATTGGACTGCAGCTAGTGCAAAATTCAAAGTTTCTCCAATAGTGAATAAATAGAAATTGTGCTGAAGTTGTGTGTAATTATTTTTATTAGTGTGATAAATAAAGAATAAGGACTGTAATTAGTTAAACCGTTATTCACAAGTGTAGGAAAGTTTTGTTATATTAACACAAGTACTGCAATATAAACTCAAGTTTGAGTGTTTGTGTGATAACCAGTTGGCTTATCTACGCTAACCTAGTGCAGCATAGATTGGCATGTGCTCCCAGAAGCAAGTGGCAGCGTTCCTCGTCGCATCCCAGATCCGACCCTGCACTTGCTGCTTATTGCGGCGGTACAAGCGGAAGCGTGGCCCAAAATTATCGTCTATGATCTCACTGAAAATATCTCTAAGGATAATTTAATTGAGGAAATTATGAAAGCACATACCTCCGGTACGGAGTCTACGGGGTTAGGGCGGCATTTTCGGTGGGAAAGAGGGGTGGCGCAATGGTAAACTGGGTCCTGGAGGTGCATCCGACTCTCAGACACGCAGTCTTACTTGCTGAAAGCCTGTAAGGGTGTATCGATGTTACAACTGTCAACGCTTTGTCCATGCCTCGAAATATTGCAAGTTTGCGAAACAGTGCGGCTACTGCGCCCAGACCGAAAATGAGACTAAGAACTGCATGTCGCGAGACAACACAAACTTACAGGGTGTGCTAATTGCATACTTGTGGGGACCAAGACGGATTTAGTCAAACATGACACCCCGATCTAAACTGCTCTCTGTACCAGCGCTGACTCCAGGATGAAGTCAAAAATACACTTTACTCGATAGAATGAACATTCTATCAGCAAACCTAAAAAACTCTTCAACTTTTACACTAAATACTATCTTTATATCTTGGAGCACAGCGCCGATCTAATCTTTATGCAAGAGCCCTACACGGAAAAATTCTGGAATAAATCCGCGCCTACCAGTATCTTAATCTTAGTGAACAAAAGACCAATAATTTAGTTTTAGATATAGACGATAAACGTGATTGTGTTAATCTGCCAAATTTTTGCAATGAAAATTTTACGACCTTGTGCTTAGCTATTAATAATTTAAACATTTTTTGTGTCAATGTCTATTAGACCCCGTCCTGTGACTTGCCTATTTAACTAAATTTTTTAAGTCATATTATCGAAAATTTAAATAACAATTTTTTTATTATCAGTGGTGATTTTAATGCGTGTTCTGAACTATTGTACGATGTGCTAACCAACAGACGTGCTAGAATCCTAGAGGATTTTGTTGTCGACGCCGACTTAGAAATTCGAAGTCTCCCTCGTAAGATTTCTACCTATGAGTTGGGACGCGGCCGCAGCAACATTGATCTAACGCTTGTGCACAGAGCCCCGCCTGGCCCTGTATTCGATTGGAATGTCAGAAAAATTTGTGTAAATAATAGTGGCATCGAGATTTTAAGACATTTGCTGAAACCCGTTCCACATTGCCCTTTGGAAATTGTAAATTCGCCTGACGCTATAAATCATCTACTTAAATTAAACAAATACCTTGATCTAAAATACGACTCGATCACACAACCATGAATTATCGATTGTGCGGTTCTCTACGATACCGGACTGGTGGACTGGGGACGTGAAGATTCCCAGAAGGACGTATTTAAAACATAAACCCAAATTCCACAAGAATGTGGATGCAAACTTAAAATAACAAGACTACGAAAGTATACGTGGCTACAAACAATAATTCTTTCATGCACTAGATAAAGTTAGGAAAAAGTCATGGGAGAACTTTGTACACAAGGAACTAGCAGTCAATCCTTGGGGTGCTATTTACAAGTTGGTAAGGGGTAATCTGTAGGCCTTGCCTCTTTACACCCGTACCGAATCGCGGCGGTAACGATTGACGACTACGGCAACGATGTTTTGTTTCCAGACGATGACCGTAACGCAAATAACAATATACAACGTGCGTAGAAACACTACTTTCACACCGTTATTTTACATGTGGGTGTTCCGGACACGCCAACTCTGGACGAACTTGACGCCGCGTTCACTATAATTCGGGGCATAAAAACTCTTGGCCCTGAAAAAATACGTGGCAACGTGATTAAATTTGTCTATGAACATTTAAATTCATTTATACATAAACTTTTAAGTGCTTGTTTTGTGTTTCGTATTTTCCGCAAGATTGGAAGAATGGAAAATTAGTTCTAATTTTAAAAGGCATTCACGCCTCGTCTAGTAACCCTAAAAGTTACCGACCTATTTCTCACCTGGACTAGATCGAAAAGGTGTTTGAGCGGTTATTGGAAAATAAAATTACTTACGTACAGTCTGAGAGACAGTTTGGTTTTGTGCGCGTAAAGTCGACCATCTAAGCCCCCTAGTGCTACTTAATGGATGTTGTGACACATAAGTACAACACAATCGCCATCTTTATTGACATCCAGGGAGCTTTTCATAGTCTGTAGTGGCCTGGGCTGCTGCAGGCTCTTTGAGGGCGTGTCCGGCCAAATAATACACAAAAGCTAAACAAAAGCTATCCATAACTAACTTACCACGTGAATGTTGGTACCGCCAGCAGGCCATTAACCAGGGGCTGCCCTCAGGGATCTGTGCTGGGCCACACCCTCTGGAATCTCCTAATGAATGATTTTGTAGACAAAAATTTACCTGAAGGTGCAAGCCTGTTCGCCTATGCAGTTGACCTTGCGCTAATTGTGGCCTCTGATTCCGGTTAGGGACTTCGGAATGCTACGCATGCGTCACTCGACACTATTCAGAGGAAGGCTGTACAATTTAAACTTACCATTTCTGCCACCAAAACTAAGATCCTGCTGCACAAATCTAGGCGTAGATTCCATCATAGAGATCTTATGTTCTGGATTGATGGTAAGAATATTAAGATCGTGAACAGCTTCAAGTACTTGGGTGTCATAATTGACAGGAAGTTAAATTTCGAACAACATGTTCGGCAGGTCACCGAACATGCTAAGTCGATGCTGTGATTATGATCAGGGAGGTGAGAGTTACATGGGGGACAGAAACTTCCACCTCGGCTGCCATCATTTACATACTGCCTATCGTCACGTACGCTATGGAAATCTGAGGCAATAAGCTAACGAACTTCAATATCAGCAGGAACCTACGCTCATTACAGGCGATGGCGGCTAGATTTTCGATGCGTGCTTACTGTTCGGTATTGGCGGACGCTACTGGTGCCCTTACTGGTTTTCCACCCATGGCCCTGCCCATTCCAGCCAAAATTTGCTTGAAGCAAATCAAAAGAGGCCGATATTCTATATTTCTGTCAGAACCCATCAAAATCGCCGTCTAAATCACATATCCGCGAATACCTCTAACTCCGAACTGAAGATGAATGGCAATTAAGATTTGAAACTTCCACGAACGGAAGAGTTACTTACCATCTGTTTCCGGTAGTGCAGTCCGGCCTCCAGTATAATCCTGGCACTGAGTGCACTTAGCTTGCGTCTGGGCATGGCATCTTTCAATCCCACCTATTTCGGGTGGGGAGGGCCCCTTTACCGAATTGCCTGTGCTTTCCGCTGAGCGTGGACCACCTGGAGCACCGTCTTCTTCACTGCTCTACTTTTGCACAGGCCCGTGCTCATGTTGTCGAGCTATATGGGGGCACTTCCGTCTCTGCAGGACTTTCTGCACCAGGAGGTGGCCGTGCTTAGGCGTTGCATCGGGGAGGGGGGCGTGTGATATGATAAGTTGTGCGTCCTGACGTGCCTCCGGTTGATTGGCAGTTCGGAATGCCTGTGGTATGCCCACCTGAAATCAGATCGTTCATAGTGCTATTCATTTATTTATTATTCATGCATTTTGTTTTATTTATAATTGAAGTGACTAAGTTTTACTTTATTTTATTATTAATTATTTTCTGAATTGCCTAGTTGAATGCTTTCACGTTGAATACAGGTAATACATTGTCATCCGTTTCCATTATAGCAATACTTCTGGTTCTCCTCGTAGTAAATACTGCCATCAATACAAAAGACAAAGTATAAATTATTATTGAAACTGACTATAACAAAGAAATCATTTAAAATTTTAGCCCAAAGCTATATTCTAAACGATCACTACAATTAAATGAAGCAAACATTCAAAACCATATTTCAAAATTTTGAAGCGCTGTTCATAAAATTAAAAATTGAATCAACCATGATTGCCATGCAGAAGACAACGAAGCTGCGGGTCCGTCAAAGTAAAGCTAATCGTGTATTGATTGTAATAAATAATTATTTAAAGTACTTTGAGTTTTCCATCAGGGGCTTGTTTAAAACTTTATTGTTATTTGAGATTATATCATGATATTCTAGAGGTTGCTTGACTTTGCAACCAAAAGTTTTAAATTTCGTTATATTCCTTTATATATTGAAAACAAAATGTTCGTAATATCGATCGAACTTTTTTGTGTTTGAAGTCAGTACTGTTGATAGTGATAATAAAATATGCAGAAAAACATGGAGTTTGTATTTGGATCGTTACAGTGATCTTGAATGCTACGTAAGTAAACACCGTAACAATCCAACCGCTTACTATCTCAGTTAGTCTAATAGCGGCAGTGCAACAAAGTACAGGTCGTGTGTTGTGACATGTTACATTATAAGGTCGATATACTGACGGTAAAGGTGTTTGTATGGATAACATTACAATTCGATAGTTTAATCATGTTAATAAAATAGGAAGTGTGGTATTTAAATATCTGTCCTAGATGGGGAATAAATATACATCTTTACAACTACATACATAAGTGCATATCTATCGTAAAGGTATTGTATGCTCTCGAGTACTACGAGATCCCTGGTTGACACGCAGGGGTTTTTCTTTAAAAATGGAGAGCACAGTGAACCCAGTAAACTTTCACTACTTATCTATTGGAAACTTTTACAAATAACATATATACTATCGAGGATCTAGTGAAGAACACAAAAATTTCCTATGAGGACCCACTGTTGCCCCCGATCAGTCCGCTCAAACTCCTTTAAGGGCCGTAGTAATTTTTCTAAAATGAAAAAATGTTGATTTAGATATGGTGATTTAAAAGATATAAACTTTGATCTATTGGAAATAGAAGTTTTAAGTATAACCATCTTTCCCCACATATGAAAAGTACCTTTAAGTTAATCTAGAATGAGTCAGCTCCCTAAAGATAAGCAAATCTTGAAAACCGTATGCGAATTCTACCTTATTCGATAAGTTCCTCGTTCAGGTAATTGGTCAGATATGTGAAAAACTGAAAACTGTCAGATGATTAGTTTAACGAGTAGTTGTGCGAGACTTCTCACCATAAACCCTGTTCTAGGAGATTGCTGTAGATCTTATACCGACGTTGTTTATTTGGCTCCATTGATTCATGTGAAACCTGCGTACGGAACTTCTTGACTTTTCAAACTTAACTGAGATGTTTGGAAATCATTAAAGTCGACACCTGAAACTGTTTGCCGAGTTCTTTGACTGCAATGCCAATTGTTCTCCACAGTTGTCTTCACAATGTCGTGATCAATGGCTGTTTTTTGTCTTTGCACCATCCCATCATTTGGTTCTGAAATGAAGATTTTCAGATTACCAACTTATAGAACGTTCAGATATTGCCTTCAATATGTTTCATAAATCCTTCCAATATGTAAATTACATTAAAATCGGTAATTCATCTTATGAAAATTTAAGATGTTTCCAGCAAAATTAAAATAGAAAAATTTCACATTTCTGCTGCGTGTTCAGCAACATTTTTACAACGGTAACATTGTCTTTTCTAAACAACCTTCGGCGTTCTGATTCGTGGAAAGCAAAATGAACGCCATCTAATGGTATAAAAGTGAAACGACGGAAATAATGTACAGAATGCTATATAAATGAATGATTTAAATCAAAATTAAGGAAGGTATTAAATAATCAATTCAAAGATGGTGAATATAATTGAAAAGAATTTATTTTTCGGCTTCGTCAAAAAATCGTTACAATTTTCAGGTCTGTACCTCTTGAGAGACTCCTGTATTAAAAGTGGCATTCCAATAGTACGAAGATTTCGACTCTGTAGAAAAGGAAGTACCAACAAATGACTCAGTTGACGAAGAAAAATTCGTCTTCGTCTATTGCCTGTGAATTTATTCCTGTATTGTTCAACATAGCAAAGAACACAACCATTCGCCAACGACGTTATATGCTGCATAAAGTCTGTCAATAACATCTACACCAGATTTTTATTGGTTAAAATACGTTATAAGAAGTGGTTTGTGGGGCTTCTCCGCTGTCAACATCGATCTTGTCATAAAGTGTTGACTTGAAATCACAAGCACATTATTATTTCATCTAGAAACGTATTATACTAAAGTTTATGATTCCCCAAATGCAAACATACTAGACATTAATGGTTGTTGCTTGACATTCAGAAGCTCCGGCGGTAATGCGCTTTCATTTTTTTTATGGTTCCTACGTACGACAACCTGTAGCGTTTTAATTTATTGCTTAATTTAGCATCATTAAATCAATTTCCAGCAGTAATATTCCGTTCTGTATTGTAAGTGGGTGAAGACATTCTTCTAACAACATCACTAGATTTATTATTTAGTTGATACGGTCCGATAATCGACGTTCAGAGTATATTTCCAAATTGTGTGTGTAACATGTTTTGAAATCGGTTAACGGATACATTTGTATGCCATATTTTGCTGGCTTAGACGGAATATACTGCCGAAAACGACAACGCACTCGAAAAGCTTTAAGTTTTTCATCGATTGTTGTATCTGCCCCTAAGGAATAACTTTTTATAATTTTTAACAAATAACGTAAGAATTTTACATATTGGGGCAGGATTTTCAACTAATTTTCTTTCATTCCTTGAAGTTATATCATCAAACCTTATGCATTTCCATAGAAACTTGAACCGTTTTATGCTCATCACTAATCTGAACCTTTCAGTCCCATCTGTTCCCCAGAGATGTTCCAATATCTGACGATTTCCATGCACCGTCCGAGCTAGGTAAATCCATATACGAATTTATTTCCATGATACCTGTCTCATTTACATCACGTTCTCGGGCGAACTTTGCTTTTACAGATCAAATATACAAATTTGTATAGTAAACAAAGTTTTCAACGATATTACGGGAAATATAATTCTCCCAGCACTCAAAAGCAGTTCTACTATGACTTACTTGTCCAATAACTCCCGTAAATACGTGAAAAAGTTTTGTTTGTGAAGTTGGCGACGTACCAAGCGCGGAAACTTTCGCCATTTAGTTCTTTATCTTTTTCTACATAAAAAAGTTTCTCAGTTGACTCGGTTTCTTCAGCATCACCACTTTGTTCGGTGTCTGAATACACTTTAAGTTCTTCTATGATAACTTCTACATCTGTATCCGATCTATCCTCTAAATCTTCTCTTTAGATTACATTTGCATCATCATCAGATGGTAAATTATGTAGTACTTGCATAGCGTTAGGATGACCAAGGTCAAATTCATCATTATTGTTAGCCATTCTACACCATCAGCAATAAATGTACAAAGTGTAGAGTAAATCAATTAAAAACTTTTTAAAAAAGTATTAGCTTAAGTACCTGCTACTGGGCAGTATGAATTAGTAACAAAAATATCCGAGCGTATATCATTTTGTATAGTCGCGTCGGACGCAAATAACAATTAAAAATTTGAAATACTTATTTACATTTTGAATATTTATAAAAGCTTTCTTCATCCATTAACTAAATTTATCCATCAATATTAAGCCAAAAACAAATTAGTTATTCAATACATTTTTAGTGCAATAGACAATTTGAAATATATAATTTTAAAGACATCTTCAAATTATTAGTAGATGAATGTTTTCGCACAGCAGATTTTATTTGTACACAGTAAAATAAACTGATTGCGAGTTCAGTAATATGATACTAAATAACTAAATAAAGTTTCTGTGATGTAAATACGTAAATGTAGGTCATTATAAATCCAGATATGTGATCAATATCTACGTGTAAAAAATTTTTTTCGAGTTAGATTAATTTCTTTTTACAGATGTGTCGCCTAAGACTCCGTCCACACGTGTGTTAAATACTGTTCCATATATCCCGAACGCTCTGTAAAGGAGAAGTGTTTTCTAGGTCACCCTTAATCTGACAAATGTGGTCTAAGTGATTAAACGTGTATAATTGCTTAAATCGCATGCACAGCACCTTTTTACGTATCACCAGCTCATTCCTTATGCTTTCATACACCAGCGAACCTCAGCCTATTATAGATTAAGTCGTTGCACATCAAATTGACTTTTTCTTGCGTCCTCTTTATTTGTAATATAAAGTGAGTCTTCGGTTACTCTTATTTTAAAGTTTCACATATATTGTTGGCATTTTATTTTAAGTACAATCTAATTATTACGTTTCTCTAATTAAATGGGGCAGGAGTTGCCATAGCCTAGCATTTCATTTGAAAGGTCTAGCCCTACCTACTCCGATTTAGATTTTAGGTATCTCCCTCAGTTTGTAAAATTACATTCTCTAAGAAAAATGGGGAAGCAATCCTTCAATTCATTTATAATTATTTTCTACGAACCATCTTTTATCCAGCTGATCTCTATTCTGAATTAAAGCGAGATCGCAATTACACATGTAACAATCAACCTATGTGCGAGGCCAATTTAAAAAAGGACACACCTGGTTTCTATTTTTACATAATGTTTTTAATTTTTTAATTTCGCATATTCTAATAGAAGATTTAAACTCAATATTCGACATCATCCTGTTAATCTGGTTCTAATTGGTACGATATTAATTTATAAAACACCCTTTATTGCCTCACTGTATATGTTTTGACGTTCATGGTATTTTATAATCATATTATGTTTATTTAGTATCTTATTTAAACATTTAACCCGCTATTTATGCCTATTTCGAGTGTGTTTAAGAATTTATTGTTATAGATACCAAACTTTTTTCGTATCCTGTTTCAAAATCTTTCAATTCCAAACTATAAATCATCTGTCATAAACAATAGCGCATCGTAAAGTATAAAGGGCACTCAATAAAAACGTGGGTACAATATAACTTATTTATCAATTCCTTCAATGTCTTTATTACTGAAACTAGAAGATTAAAAGAAGGTGTAATTAGAAAACATTATAGAACCATATTAACAACAAAAAATGGAAAACAATTATTTGAGGCTGCTGAAAAATATTAAACTAAAGTTGTTTTGAAATTCCTAGATTATTAAATAATATAATGAGAAATTGGGCGTATTCATAATTAATCTAATAATTTAAATTCCTAGATTATTACTCGTAGATATATTGATAACATATTTTTCAAGTTTTAGATTGTATTTACAATTTCCTCTGTTATGTATTCTTGTGTAAAATGTAAAACCACTTTTAGTTAATTTCGCGTATGAAATTATCCCTTTCATATATCAAAATATGTAAAAATGTTTTGTTGACCCATCTCTAAAACTATGTCCGTTATTTCCAAGTCCTTTTCAATTCTATAAATGCGTTTGTAACAGAGATTGAGCGAAAATTTATAGAGCCATTATAACTTCTTTATATACACTTAAATTATAATA
>JAHWXV010004463.1:0-13658 GCA_024586415.1 Phrixothrix hirtus | reverse complement strand
CTCCCGCTCATAGTAACTAACAAGTGACTAAACCACAAATTTTGCTTAGATGTCCGAATATTAGGCGCAAAATAAACTCAAAGTGCAAAAAACTGTTTTTATATATTTAATGTTTTATTTGTGATAAACAGGTGATACATTAATAAAAGTATATAAAAATTTCCACTATGTATCAATAAAATCGTCCTCAGGGTTTGAAAAGTCACTTTCAACCGTGTTAACTAGGAACATATTTGGATGTAACTCTTCTATTGGTTCTCTCGCTCCCAATATTGCTTAGTAACTTTGTTTATACGGTTAATGCTCTTCTTCTAAATTTTAGGTGTAACCACATCTAAAAATTTCGATCACATTGCCAAAAGTTCTGTTCAAGGTATCCAGTTTTCCCGATGGGTTTATCATACTGGCCTTTACATATTCTCCAAAGAAGCCCAATTATATAGAATTTACAATGATATCGGCGAAGTCTAAGAACATTGTGGATATGTTGTCAAGTTAAATTGCACACTATATACTCTACAGTTTGTAACATTACATCGTTAGATGTATATTTGTATATACATTAGTAATTTAATTGCTTTAGTTTATTTAATTTAACAATATAATTTCATCATTTATATTTCGTTGTAGTATTTTTGAGAAAAGTGGCAACACTCGTTTTCAAAAATAACAATGAAAACGTGAATTTACCAATATGTTTAGCTAATACGTATGTCGATCTTTTGTAGAGATTTTTGAAAGATTTCGACTCTTTGTCTTTTTCCATGGCTTTTTCAATAAACATGTATCATTAGTTTGTGCAAAATATGGTCTAACAAAATAAATTTAAAATAAAAATATTTTGTAAAAATTTTTCTTTGTCTTTTAGTTTAATTTCAATCAGGAAGAATTGCATTATTTCAAGGAAACTATTACAATCTGCATTTAAAAATTAATACAGGTTTAAATTGATGTCTGTTTTTTAGCACGTGGTGAAAAGTTTTAAGCCAGCTATTATTTTGTTACATTATGTTACATTATTAAAAACGGTAAATTATTTTACTTCTTCAATATGGCATAGTTTAATTCAATTTGTAATCACAAAAATAAGGAATAACATTCAGCCTTGTCCTTTGAAATGATAATGTTAAATTAATTCATATTAATAGTAAATTTAATTTTTTTAAGATGAATATTAATTTATATTACCAAATCTAAATTAAATTTTCTTCTCTTTGCGATCATTAATTAAATACATTTATTTTATTATTTTTAGTATTAACAATTTGTAAATTAAAAATAAGTCAGAACCTTATTGATAATAGAGTTCCTTGTATATTCTACCCAACTTAATTTTTAGTTTCCTAAAGAACATATTATTTTTCCATGTGTATTTTACAGCAGTCTGCATCTGCCCTTCCTTTCTCGAACAACAAAGTGTGAACCAAATTCCACCGTGAATTCCAAATGGCGAGATGGTAAAGTTACAAGGAAATCAATAATCGAAACTCTGATTAATATTTATTTACATTCTTTATCTCACTTCATATAAAATATTGTTATTAATATGTTTCTTTAAATAATTTTATTATTAATTAAATATTGATTACAACCTGTTTGTTTTCTTTCAGTGTGCACATTCATTATCCCCAGAAACAAATAGTATCCACTACATAATTCTTTTCAACAGATGGAAACCACCGTTTGGCGCCCTTAAACTATAAACTGTTGAATGCTATTTAAATGCAGATCTGACGCACACTCCTGTAGACTCTCAGAGCAAGCTAACGTAACTAATGTCCAGCTATAAGAGCTAGGTAATAGACTACAAGTTTTTTTGGGTAGGATAGCCCAATTTAACAGTTCCGATTTAAAGAATTTTCACAAAATTTAATATTTTGTTAATTTATCAAGTTCCGGGGCTTTTATTGTTTCTAAACATTCAGTGGCTGTGAATTTGCAGCAACTATATGATGGAAGGTGCTTTACAAAACTATTATCTACCATTCCTTCACATTTAGAAACATCTTTTCTCTTAAAAGGATATCCACTTGTTATGTCATGATAATCCGTGAATTTGGGTCTTGACGAAAACATTTGACTTATATTTTTCACTAATTCGTTCTAAGATCTAGCTTGTAACACAACGTAATGCATTCCAGGACACCTTTTTACAGATCATTCACTGTTGCCTTGTTGTGATCATTAACATTTACCTCTGGCGTTTTGTCCAAGAATACGAAATGGCAATTTTCCCATCTCATCTGCACATATTGAAGAACAAACTTAACCCTAAAATAGGTTCCTACTTCAATCATCTACAGATATAGAACGACGAGTCATTTTAGGAGTTAAATATACAGGGTGGCTGGAATATCGTTAGCCAGCCTATAACTGTTATATTCCTAAGGATATGAAAAAACTGCAAAGGAGACATTTGTTGGATAGAATGAGAGGCTCAATATAGTGCATTGAAAGAAAATTCAACGCCTACAGCATTTGCGTAACCACAGCTAACTTAAATTTTTTTTAATATAATGTTCTGTATATTTCTCAAAATTCTGAATACGTTTAAAATTATGTTTTTCACAATGTAACACACTTAATGATTTTCTTGATGATTTAAACGAAATAATAAATAAATTGATCAGTAAATTTAAGTACTTTACTAAAACCCTATAATTAAATAAACAACTACACTAAATTAACTAGTAAGCTTAACTATCAATATCAAGTTTAAAAACCTATAAACTTTAAATTCTACTAAAATTAAATTAGCTAATAAATCGATGTAATTATCAACCTTACAAAACTTAAATTTAAGTTAAACTAAAACAGTCATTAGTAAAACAATTTACGTTTAAATCAATCAACAGTTGCTATTTGTCAACTTTATAAGAATTAGTAAACACTATAAAAACTGCTTAAAATGACCATCATTATTCTTCTTCTCTGCTCTAAAAGCTAAATTTTGTCTAGCGGCGCATTATAGCATTTTTGGAGTAATTATTGCTATAGTTGCAGTAATTTTGTTTTTTAACTCATTTAGGTTTGCTGATGGGGAAGTAAAAACACGATCTTTAAAAAGCTCTATAAGAAGTAATCGAGAATTGATAAATCGGGGGATCTTGAAAGCCAACGCACTAGACTTCTATTACCAATCCAATTATTTCTAAATTCGTTACTTAAGTAACTTGAAATAATCGCACCATTATGTGCAGGGGCTCCATCAATTTCAAATTATAAATTTGCTCTAATATTTAATGGCAAGTCGTGTAAGTATTCAGTAAATTCATTTTGTAAAAAATTGCAAAATCGTTGTTGTGTTAACGTATCTTCGTAAATTTATGGTCCTAATATCCCATTACCTATAATTCCAATCCATACATCTGTAGAGAACCGAACTTGATGTGCCTCCATAACAGTGTGAGGATTTTCAGCGCTCCAGAAATGTTTATTATGTTTCTTGAAACCTCGATTTCGGGAAAAGTTTGGACTCATCAGTCCAAATTATGTTATTAAGAAGCTGTCTACCTTCGTGCAAGATCCATTCGCAAAATTATATATATATATAAATTATATAAATGGCTGATTTCGTTGCATTGTTATAAAACTTACAAGTAGCAGCGTGATTTAAACGTAAATGAGTGTATTAATGACAGTAGTATTATTTATTATTTCGTTTAATTTCATCCCAATCATATAGAAAATCATTAATTGGGTACATTGTGAAAAAGAGATATTTAATCGTATTCAGAATTTTGAGAAATATACAGGGTGTTATATTAAAAAAATAAAGTTAGCTGCGGTTACGCAAAAACAGTAGGCGTTTAATTTCCTTTCAATACATGACATTAAGCCTTTCATTTTATCAAACAACGTTCTCCTTTGCAGTTTTTTCATATCTTCAGAAATACAACAATTACAGGCTGACTAACAATTTTCCAGTCACCCTGTATACACAATAGAAATTTACTGTAAATCAGGTAAATTTTATCATTAACGGTATAAATAAATATTTTGATTTCTCTTTACTTTCTAAAATTATATTTTAATGATATAGTTACTAAAAACTTTCTGTTTATATTATATATATTTTATATATGCACATGTATCCAAACCATTAGAATTGCCTGTTTATTATGATAGTTATGTTAAATAGGAAATATGATCTTAATCAGGTAGGGTTTTGTACTTATGAAATGACCTATAACAAAACTCCGAAATGCTTCAGGTCTTGATAATTTACATATAAGCTACTTTTGTGGTTTAAATCGAAATGATTCCCTCTGTAACTGTGGAATTTCACCGCCGCTCTGAGAAGAAGCTCGATATTCCAATAGATTCAGTACTAACGAACGGTAGTATTCATAAGGCGTTGTCGGAAAATCTATTCTATTATGAGAGATATACATAGGTAGGTTACAATCTTCATACCAGAATAGGTTTAATTGACCGACCTTGCTAAAGTTTGCAAACTACAATAGGAAATTTCTACAAGTAACATCAGCATTCTAAATGTCAGTCAATAATATTTGTTTTCAAAGTACGTTGATTGTACTTACCGCTAAAATGTAACCTTCTCGTTATCAATGGAAAATAAATTAAAGTGTATGTTTTTAGGATATTTTAAGAAAAACACTAATTTTAATTATAACAATGTTCCAAATATTCAATCATTAATACCACAATAGTACCAAAATTGATTCGGAATTTCTTTGTTTAACAAACGTCAGAATCCCTTATAAATTATGGTACTCTCACAAACTATACTTTAAATAAAGCTTTGTTCGTATAAATACATATACTATGATTCCGACTCGCAATTAAGCAGTAATACAGAATCATATTCTAGTTGCACTATGGAACACAAAAACTTACCTAAATGTAGATGGTTTTGTTACATTTTAATGCTACATTAGGCATACTCCCTAAATACGTTTTATATACTATGGTTATATACATACGAATATTAACTGTATGACTTCAAAAATACTTTATGGTTTATAAAATGTTGTTCTGCTCACATGGTAGTACAATGTATTAAAAATAATGTTGATTTAGAGATTCTGAAATAACCTTATTCTATTATTTTAATATTTTTTTAATTTTTCCCAATAGAGCGAGTCTACAGAAATGTTAACCTGGCGTACTAAAGATAAATATAGAGCTAATAATTTAGCCATAAATTTAACAATGATGTGTTCATTATTTTAAGCATGCAAGTTTCGAAAGAGACAACTAATTTTATTACCATAATTCGTTTTTCTAATATTAATAACGGCAACGCATTTTAAAAGTAAATTAAATTACGTCCTTTGAGGGAGAGAGCAACTGAAATGCGTTTGCTTCTATAAATCATGATTAAACTTTTTAGTTAAAGATGTTCCATTGTTTATAATTAAACTACATATTATGTTTGGGAAAAATAGTTAATCACTGCTTTAGAAAATATATTTTTACCAAATGATTATGTCTATGAAACCTAATTTTAGTTTTTAAAAGATTTATATTTGTATAAATGTACGCAACTAACAAAACATTTTGATATTTTCGTTATTGAATTATATATTTTATTCACGATAAATTTCGTCTCAATTTATATCACATAACAGAAAGACTGAAAAATTTACGGAGCACAGGGTTCATAATTTGGAAGTCAGATATGCAAAGTATAGAAGTTGATATGTATAAGTACATACTCTTCAATTTAAAATTAAGAAATGATAGCCTCCGACTTTATAAAAAATTCAAAAGAAATAAAATAGAGGAAATTTCAACGAGTTCAAGTTATGTTTCAAATTACATTTTCCTTTTTGAGTTCCTATTCGTATACATTAGCAACGATTTATCGCCTGTAAACAGATTTTCGAGCACGGTTTACTTTCGAAAGTTCATTCAGTGTTCCTCTGTGTGACTTCTTTTTTTATAGGGTACACTTTTCAATATCATGAATCATTGCTTCTAAGAAATTTAACTTATAGGGCATCTTTAAGTTATTTTATTGTTTAAATGGTACTATAAAATTGAGTTTATCGGCGTTTATACTTTAAAGGTGTTATTTAAAATTCAATGAAATAAAATTACAACTAAAATAACAATATAAAGTTTATTTATAACTTCACTTAGAACTTGCTACAATAAAGTATTTTTTGTTTAAGATCTGCCAGCTTGTATTTACAACGACTAAAACTAAAATAATGTTTACAAACAACATTTATAGACAAAGTTTAATTTTCTGTAGCTACAAGCTATTTAGAAATACAGTTTTTACATCATTAAACATATATCTAGTATGCCTAAACACCATTTAAAATATAATTAAAAAATATCGGAATAATGAAAATTGGACGGTAAATGGTAATATTTAACCCAGTAATTAAGAGCTTATGCAATAGAATTTCAAGTATTCAAAATAATCCCTTGACCGTATCTAACATAAAATGGTAATGTTCACTTATACAATAGACTATAACAAGAACATTTATTTATTTGTTATTTTATATACTATAAATTTACAAAGCACTAATTTTTTAATAATTAGTAAAATGTTAATAATTATTTTAATACTGTATTATAAAAATGTACAAATTTTACGCTTCAAATTATATGAATTTTTATTTACAAACAATCATAATATTCAAACTTACTAGTATAATTGCAAAACATTTAATAGTTTATATAAAATATTGATATCACAGTTAAAATCCACATGACTCCACAAATTTTTATTAAAAAAATTCAAAACACTTTATTTTTCAAAATAAATTCATTCTATTGACCAAGTACAAAATTAGACGTTAACTTAAATTTATAAAAACGAAACAAGTCGTATACTTGAATGAACAAATTTTAAATTGATTTTGGTACTAAAAAATATGAAAGGCAAATACAGTAGTAAGTTTGTGTTGCAACGGTTTTTATTGCACCACCCCAACCACCAAAAATATATACAATAAAACTATAGATAAAATAAATAAACAAATGCTAAAAATTGCACGACTGATAATATTCCATACATGTGCTGCTTCTGAAATTAGTCCTCAATAGGGAAATAATTATTTGGGATATACATTTTCAAGCTGATAGTGTTACTTCCAAAAGAAAAATATAATGAAATATATAAACGAAGCATATGGAGATAAATAAATACGTTTATTATTTTATAAAGAATTTACACATTATTATAAATATACTTTACTATGTCGCAGTGACAAATACAACGGCGTAACATTTAAACTATAAAGAGATACACAACTTTTGTTGGAGGTTACTACAGATTATCATTTATTCGTAGTATATTTGATGATTGTACAATGGATTTATGTATTTTCAAATGCCTGTTAATTTATTTAAACATACTTTTCCTTGTGTATTACAATTTATGCTTTTAAAACGTTGAGCTAAGGTAGTTAGATATAGTTTTAGTTATTTACATTAATACAATTGTTAACACCCTTCAACAAACGTACGAATTACATTATGCTCAATTTTAATCAAAATTATAATATATAAACTTCTATAATCCTTTCCCTTTTATAAAAGAATCATGGATAAAATTCTATGTGCGAGTATTTTTAGAACAAATTTTACAACCTAAGTTGATAAATTAATAAATTCCTTTTATTACAAGAGTAGATGTAACTGAATATATACCTATTTCTATTGACAGTGTAACTTTTATCTACAAGTCAAATGGTACCTATAGAAAAATTTATAAAAATAAGGTGTCAAAATAAATGAAAGTATTTAAGCATATGCATATACTGACATCTAAATTAAATTTTAGTATAACTATAATGACACTCATAAGCAAAACACATATAAGGAATATAACAAGCTACCTTAAATTTATTGATTATATAAGAGTTTTCTGAATCGATGGAAGCCACATTCAAGCTAATCTGTTTTTGATTCATATGGTGAGCACTAAAATCTGTTAAGACTAGATTTTACTAACAATAATAAACAGATTCAAAATTAACTATGTAAAGAACCATTTGAAAATATTCTATTTGATTATTCAGATATAAAAGATATATAAATATAGTGACCAAATAAATCTCTTGAGCACTAAAAATTAAAAAGATGCTTGACTATCTAATTAAGTTATACAGTGATATTGAAATTTACTACTCCATTATTAAAGAAGGTTGATCAGTAGTTTTAGATTTTCTAGCTTTAATTGTTGCGAAAATGTCGGATCTGAAAGCAGCGCCCAAAATAATTGCTAAAAGGTATTTGTGCTGCTTAATTGCATATTAATGTACAACTCTAACTAAATAATAGTCATGCCATCTACAGATATAATGTTCACAAAATGCAATGACGAGCTATATGTATAACACCAAAGCAAATAAAAATATAAATGGCACTAATAATGTGCTACACTTTAATAGATCTATTTGCGTACAGACGCATCAAGTCCCCACAAATCATACCACGATCCATAAGTATTACCCGACTTAGGGGATTTTTCTTCAAATTTTCCTTCATTTTCTGATCCCTTTAATCGACGTTTCAAACTTTCGCCATAACTCATAAGCCCTGCCTCCTGATTTGAGTTTGAACCATTGCTATTTGTTTTATTTAGTTTTGTACGTGGAAGAAATTGCCTATTTTCAACTGCGTCTGAAAATTCATCAGCGGATGTATCAGGATTTCTTTCAGAAAAGTATCGCAATTTTTCTCTGTTTTCAGATTCTGAATTGGCTCGTTTAGAAATAGGTGTATTTTGAACATCATGCTGATCTATTTCCGAATTAATGCTTTCGTAGCTTGATCGTGTACGTCTCTCCTGTTGTAGGTTATCTATTTCTTTATTTTCTCTATAATACCTTCGCTTCTCGTGTGAATTAGTGTCATTATTATTTTTATTATAATTCTGGATGTAATATCTATCGTTTTCATTTACTTCTTTTTCGCCATTCTCATTGTTCTGGATTTCGACGCCAAAAGTTTTGAAAGTATGATGTTCCTCGCGATAATTAATAACATTTTCATTTTCAATCTCATTTTTGCGGTTTTCTACTTTATTCTTTTCATTTTTCAACTTAACTGTATCGTTCCGCTCGAGAGTAGAATTTCCATTTACACGGTTATTAATGGTGTAACTTTTTTGCTTGTCAGGGGAATACTTTGATGACTTAGACAGTTTCTCCAATTTTTTTCCTATTGCTGCAACGTTGGGAAATTGTTGTCCATTTCTTTTTACCTTCTGGGTTTGATCGTCAACAACAATGCAATCATAAGGATCATCGCTGGTTATTTCGGTTTCGCTATCTGTCTCAGAGCCAATAAAGTCATTATCATACTGTTGAAGAATATTTTTTCTATTAACCGTTCTTAAAATAAGACCATCTTCATGATCATAGAATTGATCGTCATTTAATTTTCGTTTTTCAAAATGATTTTCAAAATCTTCATTATTTTTTAAAGCATCAGATTTTTTACGTGGCGAAATGGAAAATTTCTTCGATTCATTATAACTCTTTCTGAAACTACGATTTTCTGAAACCTTTTTACGAATTTTTATATTCGCTTCTTCATATTGCTTACTAGCGTTTAAAGTTCTATCGGAATCATTGGATAAATCTCGACTAGGTTTGCGTGATTTTTCGTTACCATTAATTAATTTTCTGTCTATAGTAGAATGTTGTCTATGCCTGTCATGCACGTCCACTAAATCTCTATGTTTCCACAATGCCATGCCTTCTAATACTTCGTTATCGCTTCCACTTTTTCCAAATTTCCAAAAGGACTTTGTTCTCTTAACAAATCCTTTTTTTTGATCACCTACATTTAAAATCAAGCTTTGGTCATCAGATAAGTAGTTTCGAGAATCACTAATACTGTTAGCACCGTTTGATGGTCGCACAGATGGGACTTTCTTCAGTTTATTATTGTTGGTATCATTTTTAGGTTTTCGATTTGCTTGTCTAGTGCCAAATCAATTTTAAAAAGCAGTAATATAAAATATGCATAACTTACCTTACAGTGATTTTTGTATGACCCACAACAGAATCGTCGTCAGAATAATCAACTTCTGGTTGAGGAGGTGGATCATTACTAAAACCTGAATCATTGCTACTATGTAAAGATACATTTCCTACCGGTCCTCCTATTTTACCGCCTTTAGCTTGTAAATGAATAGGCAAAGGATTAATTCCCGACGGCTTTTCAGAACGAGTTACTTGTGGATGTGTAGAATAGGATCCACTAGAAGGCGCTACAAAATTATAACTTGACGTAGACATTTTTAATCCACGAGTTTCAGAGTAGGGAGTTTGAAATGTAGACATATCCATATCAGGTTTTGTTGAAAAGGTAGTGCTTTGTGATTGAGTTATTCCTGACTTATGATATGGTAGTGAAGGACTTGGTACTGGTGCTGGCAGAGCTGGAGGTGGAATATTGTTAGAAGCGATAGCACGTCGAATCTGTAAAGATTAACATATTTCATTTTATGGGCCTGTCTAACATTTTTTTAAGGAAACTACCTGTTTGGCGTTAGCGGATGACCTGTGCAGGTGCAAAGTATCACCAAACATACGAGGTGTAGGATTTTCTAAGGTAGCAGTGTTACTAGGCTGGGGTCCGCTAGGAGATAAAGGAGTTACAGTACCTGTCGAAGGTGCAGAGTTCACTGATCCTGAATGGCTATTTCCACTTACATCTGTCCTATGTTTAGGGGAACTAAAATCGGTTGAATTAATATTCATAATAAAGTGACGTTATTACGTACAAAGTGGAGTCATCCAACACTTCAGTATAAGCAAGGGGAAACCATCCTGTACATTGAGTTCGAAGATTTTCTCCAAATTGCCATCCTTTATTTCGTTCACCTATTAAGGAAATAACATCACCTTCAAGAAAACTTAACTGATTATCGCCACTTGAAAGATAGGCATAAAGAGCTCTTGCTAGTTGTGTTTCCCATTGTGGCGGTGGCACCGGAGGGATGGCCATTGACTTTGGACGGGATCGGGTTGGCGTATTGGATTCTAAAGTTATTAAATGTGATTTATGTTAATTCTAGTGATATATAAAGTTTACCTTGAACAAGTGAAGGAATTGACGAATTTAAGTTAAATTCTGATTTTGCTCTTGAAAGAGTTGTGACAGGTGAGCCTACATCTTGAATAGAGCGTATATCTAAACAAGATGCATCCATGCTCTTTGTCTTTCTAAGTTGAGAGCTTAAACTCATTCTATCGTCATCAAAATGAGGACTTCTGGGATTTGAGTACAAATCGTCATCCTGCCAGATTGATACTTGCTGTTGAAAATATGATTAAATATTATACTTAATTGTTACTTAATATTTACCCTTATTCTATTAGTGAAAATATTTTCTACGGTTTCGGGAAGAAATTCACGAGTTTTTGAAACTTCTGACCATTTCTCTAAATTTTGCTGGTATGCCGCCGCACCTTGTGTATGATAAGAGATATAATGCTTTGTAAGGGAACAATGCCTTTCGAGTACAAAACCGTATCGTCTGCGTTCTTGTGTCATAGCCTAATAAATAAAAATATAAATTTTGGATCAAAATTATAACAACGCTTACATTTTTCAAACTTTGCTCGCAGAAAGCATCCAATTTTGTCTTTTCTTCTTCCAGTATTTGCATATTCTAAAAATATTTTACTTAACTTTGAATTACACTCCTTAATTCTTAAAATATACCTTTAGCTCTTTATCCATAGCAAGGCCTCCTTTTGAAGTGCCTTTGGATTTTTTACGTTGTTTCTTCATTGTAGCAGCTGCTTTACTATAAGTTTCAGCACGCTGTTTATGTTGTTGCAAGAACCGCTTTTGCTCCGACTAGAAAATTAGGTATACTTAAATAACTTTTAATGGTCTTAATACTTATAATGTATATAGAATATATAATCCATTTTGTTTAAAAACTTATTTGTAAAAATACAACAGTTAAGTACCTGAACAACTTTCGTATCTTTTTCCAAGTTAGTTTCTAGAGGTACCAGAAGATCGACATAGAAGGCTTTCAACTAAAATAAAAAGACTATAGTTTGTCTAGTAACTACAATTAGTTGTATACTAAACTAAATCAAAATAGAGATTATGTTCTCATTTACTTCAACTAATAATTATCTTTTAGATATTGAATTGAACAATAAAACTGGAAGTAATGTTTCATAATAAATTTTAAATAACTTATAGATGTATTTTATTTGTATTGCGTGCCTAATTGTGACTGCTAATTTATCTATATTAAATTAACAAATCCATATTTAGAGAAGCAAAAGCTGGTTTTGGTAAAATATTATTTGAGTTTTAATATAGATGTCCGTAAAGTTTACAACTGTTCAAGCCCTGATCGGTAACACAATTATCTTTCGAATTAATTGCCGGTGAGGGTACTTCTGTCTCTTTAATTCTATTTTCTCCCAATTTGGATGGTATAGAAAATTTTCATGTATATGTAGCAGTATTGTAATAAAACAGGAATCATACTTACTATATTCATTTGTTGATCCTGAATTTCTTTGTAAACTTCAACGACTTTCATAAGAGCAGCTCCTAAAAACAAAACAGAAAACATGAATGTTTAAACTCGGTGTTATATAAAATTCTACTTGAATAGTTCGTATCCAATTTGACACGAAGCAGATAATCTCGGGCATGTTTCTATATTTAACGGAATACTTGAGACAAAATGAAGATCGGTTTAGAAGTTGACTTAGAAAACATGTCCTGCAGATAT
The DNA here is from genome assembly GCA_024586415.1 of Phrixothrix hirtus. Taxonomy (NCBI): domain Eukaryota; kingdom Metazoa; phylum Arthropoda; class Insecta; order Coleoptera; family Phengodidae; genus Phrixothrix; species Phrixothrix hirtus. The sequence continues at coordinate 949 of JAHWXV010004463.1, read as the reverse complement.
TTCAGATTATATGAACCGCACATGTAGATATAACTTATTGTTGTTTTGTTATCAAAATTTTCTCAGACCCTATTAATTTGCTAGGTATTTGCTATTCTATGCATTGCACCATTAGCATATGTATGGAAATTGAATGGTATTTTTCTCAACTAACATCTTGTGAAAGAGTTTTATTGAAGCGGTAAATGACACACATTAGAAATCACTACTTTCTTAAAACACTTATTTCTTATACTTAGTTTAGTTTGCGGTAAAACTTATAGCCTTGTAAATCAGATTTTCTGATTAGATAAATTCAGCTAACGACGTACATGAAGTTAATTTCCGAAAAAATTAATATTGCTGTAGGAAATGAAATAAAAAGGACATAAATTTTAAGTTTTAAAAATATAAAACTGGATGCTTATAGTATTATATATTTACAATTCAAAGTTAAAAGCAATTAAGGACATCCACTATTAAGATAGTAGTATCCAGTATATCTGGTAAAATGTTCAACATTGTAAGTATAAAAGTATTTTGATACAATATTCAACAGAAGCTATAATAAAAAGAAGAATTTTATCTAGTAAATCTAAAAATATAGGCAAGGACGCAATTTTGGGAACTACATTTGTGTTTTTAATTGATCAATAAGACTCGTAAGTATCCTTTTTGCTCCCATATTAAGCACCACGTAATATTAATGATGTAGCAATGAAAGTAAACAGTTTAATTATTGTAAAGCTGTCTTTTACACAAAGAAAGATTAATAGACTTGAAAACCCTTACATAATAGTATACACGACACTTATAGTTATGTCTTTATTCCAATATAAAATTTTTCTGGTCTTTACTTTGTTTCAAATGTCAGAAATGTCTTGTAAAAATACTTAGAAAGACTAAATCTACATGCCGAATACATTAAGCAAATTCATTTAAAATTGAGTTTTTCACTTCCAATCTAAGT
>JAHWXV010004454.1:0-11946 GCA_024586415.1 Phrixothrix hirtus | reverse complement strand
AAGGCATATAAGTGCATATTTTAAAGGCAAACAAGGCATATATATGCGCATATTTTGGCTGCATTTAAATGCATATATTCCGCTCCCTAATTATTAATATACAGTTTACACAGTATGTGAACATTCTGAAAAACCGGGCGGAAAGGTGGAAAATAAATATGAAGAAACCGTTTATAGACTGGGATTTTAACTGATTTTTCTAAAATTTTCACGCCTGTCTCCCTCAAATTTTGCAAGGTCATTTCTAACGACATACTATATATATTTTTTTCAGAATTTTTAAACTATAAATAACTTTTTAGGCTGTTCAAATTAACCTTAAAATTTAAAAATTTTGAAAAAAATATATTATATGTAATATGCCATTAGAAGTGACTTTGCAAAATTTGAAGGAAACCAACCTGAAAATTTTGGAAAAATCAGATATAAACCCCGTTTATAAATGGTTTTTTAAACATTTGCTACTACATCCCACCGTCCGTTTTTTTCGAAATTTTCACTTATTGTGCGAAATGTATATTCATACGTACATAAACTATAAAATCGAAAATTAAGCTATCATTTCGTTTGTTATTTAAGAAAAATGTGGTATTGTTGTAATAAAAGCAAGAAAAGTGCAGCTATATATGATATTAATTTGGTTATAATATAAAAACATAATTTAATTAAAATACGATCTCTATGCGCTTGCAAAATTTAAAAATTCATATTAGTAAAATGAGTGATTTAATTTTTAGCGCTGTGTATTTGAGATTGTGAAGTGCTGTTTATGTTGACCTTAACATTTCGGGCTAAAATTTGGGGATACCATTTAACGTCACTAGCTCTATTCAGTTACAATGTCTAAATTGTATGTATTGTAGTCAAAGTAGGACTAAGGGAAGGTCAATAATCAGGTCACCAATTTAGTATATGATTAGAAAGTTACAAATCTTTACTATAGTTATATATAACTACCTATAAGTTAATATTATTTAGTATTTTCAAATGCTCACCAATGAAAAACAAGGATATGATGTTAATTTGTAGTTAATGCAAATTTGCCTCAATATTATTTCAATATTCTAAATATAATAATAAGAAATTCAATTAATAATTATTCGAAATAAAAAAGAAAACCCTTCTTAAAAATACATTTACTACAAACAAATTTGCAAATTTGTAGCAGCAACAAAATTTGTGTGGCATTATCCACTGTTTTGTCGTTGAAATGCATAATAAATGCTGTAATAAATGTATTAATTAAAAGTTGTATGCTATGTATGATCGCTTAAAGAACTGTTCTGATAACTAACGTTTCTCTGATTATAATACATAATAATTTGTAAACAAATATTGACGTGATCTACGAAGTGTACGTTGGATTGCCTTTTCAACATAATTAAGGGTAATGAACCTACCCAATTAAATATAATTTACAACTGACAAGTTTTGCAAATTAACATCATAAGCTTTCTCAGCAGCATCGTGAATATATAACATATTACTGTTACATAATTTTTTGTTTTCTAGGGTATAAAAATTACCGTGGTTATTATTTCGATTCATTTACAAATAGACATTCCCCAATTTTCCAAAGTACCTACTGTTTAACATTTCCATAGAACTAATTATTTGTAAACCTATCGTATTAGGCCTAATGAAGTAAACCTTATATAATCAAACTGCATTGAATGGTTCTTCAGTTTAACTAAAATTGGTTATCTTAATCTGATCGTATAATGTTTTTATCATTGAAAAATTATCAAATTTGAAACTGTATTTTACTTTATATAATACAGGGTTCCCCAAATTAGTGTATCCATTTTGATTTTTAAATCACTTTTATACAAGGTAACTAAATAAAGTGTACTATGTTAGAATATGTTCTATAGTCTTTGGGATTTAAGTTAATAACAAAAACAAGCAGGTTTCTACCACAAACTTGATTTAAAATGACATTTTCAAAAATACTATTTTTTTATCAATGTTATTAAAAAATATTATTATATTTTGAACCTTTCTTAATCTGTTTTATATCACTTCAGTATTTATGGAATACTCAAATAAACAACGTATTTTCTGTGTTGAAATTTACTTCAGAACCAGTTCAATCGAGCAGGTTAGACGTGCATTTCGACGTGAGTTTAATAACCCTAATCTGAGTCGTCCTCCAACTCGTAAAACTATTCTAATATAGATTCGTCATTGGCATAGGAATGGTTCCATACAAAATTTAAAGAAAACTGGACGTCGAAAAACATTTCGCACACCTAATAACATCGAACGAGTGAGGGTTGTAACCATGAGAAGTTCTAAGAGATCTGTCAATAGACAAACCTTTGTTCTTGGAATATCAAAAGATAGCCTCCATCGAATTCTTCAAAAGGAGCTAAAATTCTATATATAGATATCAATTAGCATAACATGTCAGCGAGCAAGACAAAGAAGCAAGATTGACCTTTTGTTTAGATTTACGTAGAGTTCAGTTCATAATTTAATAATGAACGATGAGGCCAATTTTTACTTAAACGATATCGTAAACAAGCAGAACTTCAGACACTGATCTGACCAGAATCGTCGAGAAATTTGTATAAAAATGTGCATGAACCAAAAGTTAGAGAAAATTATCGGCCCGTATTTTTTTAAGGATGGAAATGACCATTCCATTACAGTGACATACGAGCGTCCCGTTCATATGCTAGAGACATTTCTCCTTCTAGAATGAAATAAACGTGAATTATTTAACGATGCTTTGCTATTCCAGCAGGATGGAGCAACGACTGGTACGGCCGGGAACTCAATGGGGGTTTTACGAGAAATCTTCAATGAACGACTCATTTTTTGATTTGGAAATTATCTTAGTCTTTAAGATTCCCGGATTTAACGGCTCTCGATTTTTTTCTCTGAGGATATTTGAAGGCCAAAGTCTTTTCCAGGCGCTCAAGGACAATAGAAGAGCTTAAAATTGGAATTCGGGAGCAAATTTAAGAAATAAGTGAAGATTTGCTTCATCGTTTCATGAACCACTTTGTGTTTAATATTGAAAAATGTATTGAAGTTCAAGGAGATCATCTAAAAGACATGATTTTTAAAAGTTAAGAATAATGTAATCAAATGTTTTTCTACCACATTAAATCACAAAGAACTAGGTGTGATTTCATATAATAAAATGTTTGTTTTGTTAAAATATAAAAATGGAGAACACTGTATAGTTATTATTATTTCTATTTTATTCAATTTTGTTTCAAAATTCATGATCATCAAATTCATATAGTTTTAACATTGGAAAAACAATTTCAAGTTTTCTGTAGGGACCTATTTGCTTCTATTAAATTATTAGCGAAATAAAATGTTAACCGAAGATTTTTTTAATTATCATAATTTAGAACAAGTAAAACTACAATTTTTGATTTTATGGTATCTGAATTTTTTAAGTTTATAATAATATATGTGAATTTCAAAACTTTATATACAAATTAATTTAGTTACTTAAATTTTTACTTTAACTAACGGCCCATAAGAGACATTCGCGCCAATTCTATCTCAATTGTTCTTGTACTAATTGTAATTATGTATATATGTACGATATACTATTATAGTACATCCAATTGTCTTAAAAAACTGGAGGAACGATAAGTATGGAAATCATACGAAACTTACCTAAGAAGTACCAAAGGATGCTGCTTAAATTTCGGGGTATGGCAACACTGCAGTTTACAGGACAATTTACATACAAAATTCATAAGTTTTGACATTTCTACTGTTAAAGAACTTGACATAAAGGGGGTATATAGAGCCGTTCTATTACAAAATAATTTTAAAGTAAACTAAATGCGGAAAAAACATGGATTAAATCGTGAACATTTTCGAGAATGATTTTTTTTATTGTCGATTGAAGAAAGAGCAAAGAGCGTATCGCTAATCTAAAAATCGCTTGTAATGATGAGATACCATCAAGAACAATCGTGTTTCGGTGGTATTCAGAATTCGGGCGTAGTAACCTTAGCGATTAAGTTCGTGAACAGATAAAACATTGATGCTGTACGAGAAACGATAAATGCATATCATCATGTAACTTATAGAGAAATTCAGCCATCCTGTTCATGTCAAATTTTGCACTTAAACGGTTCAGCTCAAGTACATCAAATTTGGTATACAACATTACCAGTGGCGATTAAAGTTGGATATATGCCTATGAACTTGAAACGACCCAACAGTTGACTGTTTGGTGTTTCAAAATAAAGCAAAGCCAACTAAAGTTGTTTGTGCTCGCAGTGTTTCCAAAAAATGATCGCTTGTTTTGTATCAAATACTGGTCATGTGGCTACTACACCTTTAGAAGAATGGAAAATTGTAAATGATGAGTGGTATACAACCATTTGTTTATCACGTGTTTTGTCTGAAATGGGAAAAAATAAAAAACGACGAATAATTCTGCATCACGATAGTAGAAAGGTGGCACCACTAATTGCTTTTAATGACGGTTCCTGCAATTTCCGGCGGGGTTTTTCCGCATTCCAAAGCGTTGAGTCATAAGAGCAACACTAATGACCTTTTGACCTTGAAGTAACGCAATAATCCAATATGGCCCGAGCTGAAATACACGGTAAACATCGCACCTCAATCCAAAGTGGCGCCAACTGAAATACATAGTAAACATCGCTCCTTATATAATTTTTAAATGTTATTTAATTCTTATAAATTCTTAAGAATAATATACGCATCTGAATTACGATAATATTATCTTATCTCGGTGAAGCGTAACTAATTTTATTAGAGCAAATCTGCAATGCAGTTTTATATCTTATCTTATACCGACGTATCTGTAAATAATTTTACGTTGTACATTTTATACATTCTTAAGAATAAGATGCGTGTCTCAATTAAGCTATTTTAATTTTAGCTTATTTCGCTGAAAGTGTAAATAATTTTATTAGAGCAAATCTGCAACGCAGTTTTTTAACTTACGTATATTGATGTAACTATAAATAATTTTACGTTGTACATATTTTTCTATTATACACATGTTTCTAAGTCAACTATTACGAAGTTTTTACATTTTCTCGAGGCAATATTACGTTATGTTATTATAAAAGGTTTTATTACGTTAACATTGTTATAAAAGGCATTTTAGTTTTAATGATAGATAAACATATTTTTAAACAAACATTTAGATTTCAGCTATATAAGTATTTGTTCTTTGAATTATCCGTATTTTAAAACGATCACAAATTGAAGTAATACTGTCTTTACAAAATAAACACCTATATTTCTTAGAAATATATTAAAAACAAACTAGTTTTCTAAAAACGATAAACAGTTGTTGTTATTGCCTAACCAGCATATCACGTGATCACGAACAGAGTATAAAAAGGCTAGTTTGAATAAGAAAATAGTTATTCGATTGTTGTGTCTGATCAGATAAGCTTGAAGAAAATGGCACCATCCGTCAACACAATTTTAAACTTCTACTATTAAGGCTTTTTCACCGCTAACGCAGAGATTTTAGAGAACGTGTAGAAGATGTCAACATACCTATGCTTGAGAAATTCATAACTGATGTCACTCGTATTAAGGTAAATATATTAGATTACGTTTTATTGTTAAACTATCTCACACATTTCTGCTTATCTAATTTATTTTTATTGTTAAAATATTTCACATACTTTTTCTACATATATAATTTATCATTATTTTTATAGAGTAACATGATAACAAAGACCCCCACAGCGGAGTACCTGGACCCACAACCTGGAGAAGGCACTGTAAGTATTTCTGAACATCTCAAATAATTTACTAATTCTAACTGTTATTTTAGGAAAGAATCAAAATTCTACAAGATGTAGTTTTAAAACCATCTATCAGTGCAAGAGTCGTCTCCTGAGTAAAAGTGAGTTAACTTTACAAAATGTTTTATTACCGTTATTTAAAATTATTTATTGAAATAATTTCTTTTATTATAAAATGTTCTTATGTTTTAACTCTGATTACAGAATAACGACAATGCACATCCCTCGCGCGTACCCTCCATATCTACAACTGGAACTACTAAAGGAAATAATTCGATAAGTAATACATTTTTAGAGATTATTTTGATATAGTTTAGCATTCGCTCTTCTCGACACTAACAATTTATTTTTTTCCAGTCAATGCAAAGAGGACCTAGCCGGGATTTAAAATACATTTCAATCATTAGCGAAAAAACTAAAGAGATAAAAAAATTCCAGGCTATGGGGACATTTGTTTTTAAATTTAATTCAACGCCTGAGTCAACCAACCCCATAGTATGGTTGAAGGTATGTTTTGTTTTGTCAAATTGTTAAAATACATTTGTCAATATTATTATAATTTTAGAATGCATTTGACGAATTGTTGGCGCACGTTCTCTCCACTACTTCGCACGCCGATAGGGTTGGCATAGTCCTCCGGAACGATAATTTTCCGAAGAAACATATCGGCATTTCCTTCAGAAGATCCGACCAGTTAACCTCGCAAGTCATAATGGGGATTCTAGAGAAAATTCTATATAGTAACGCCAGATTTTTCGCAAAAGATGTCGTAAGGCTACACGTGATCGAATGGTTGGTGTTTCCTATACAGTTTTGCGAAACGAAGTAAGGTATCTTAGTCATAAACACTCAAGGTGCCTTATGTCTTACGAGGGCATTAGCACTAACCATGGCATGGAGAGTGAACCCGAAAGCAAACATCTGACAGCTTCAAGAGTGAAATGGTGTTGAATCTAGAGATCTATGCACGAGGGCTGGATTAGACTTACAACATGGCGGAACACGGGACCACATTGAGCAATTTTAGCAGTATTTGGTAAGTTACACTATTGTTGTTTATAATAATAGAATGGGGAAGTCTGTTTATTACGAAGGCTCTAGATCCGATGGTCGAATTGTTTTGAATTTAATTTTAGAGGATAATCAATATAATGTTATCACTAATTTATGTTTGACATTTTCTACGACCTATTTTTGCGAGATGTGTCGTGCGCGCACGAACAATGCTCAAAAACACAAAAACTATAAATACATTTGTCCTGCCTGTCATACAGCACCTCCTTGCGGTAAAAATTTAGGGTCTGTAAAATGTGATGCGTGCGAAAGAGATTTTAGAGGAGAAAATTGCTACGCAGAGCACCCCATGTCATTGTGTGCCGCTTTAAGGAGAAATCAATCCTGTCGTAGTAATGTGTGGATAGGCAAAAAGTCCGATAAACATCGATGCGGATACAAATATTGCGCGAACTGCCAATCCGAAAAATCTATCCATAATCACTGTGTTATGGGTAAAAAGACAACTGATAAGAAAAAGTCGAAACAAAATTTCGTTTTTGTATTCTATGATTTTGAGTGCCGGCGGGATACTTCTTTTTATGGCTTCTCAAATGCTTTTTTGCACGAACTAATGCTATTTATTGCGTAGAAGGTCTGAAAATCTTGTATTTATGCTGGCAACATCTTGCAAGACTACGAGAAACTCAAGAAGCGTCAAAACATGTTTAAGGAGCATCCTATCGAAGATTTTTTAAATTATATTTTGGCTTTAAAATCATCTTGCAATGGGGAAATTATAGTGTTGGCACATAATATGAAGGGCTATGACGAGGCGTTCATTTTGAAAGCCCTAATTAGAAATTTCAACGCGTGGTGTCCGAAAATTATTTCAACGGGAACGAAATTAATGTCTATTAATTTAGACTTGTTAAGTTATATGCCAATGTGACTAAGCTTCCCAAGACCTCTAGTTTCTCCGGAGGCAAGAGATTCTTTCCCCGCTTTTCCAACACTTTTGAAAATCAAAATTATGTCTAACCTATGCCTGCAATACACTATTATGCACCAGATGAGATGTCACCTGCAATTTGCGAGGAGTTCCTTGCTTGGTATAGCGGTGAAGTGTACAATAACGTCATCTTTGGTTTTCAATCTGAAATGACCAAGTGTTGCCTCTCTGACGTCGATATACTGAGAAAGACTTGCATCGAGTTTTGGAAACGATTTTCTACATCTAACAAAGTTCATCCTTTACGTGAGATATGTACAATTGCTGAGATATGTAATGCTGTATTTATAAGTAAATTTCTGCTCGAAAATACTATCGGTCTAATATCCCAAATGGTTACAGAATAATCGACAATTTTTAATCGGTTAGCGTGGGTCAAACACTCTCAGGGAGTCGAGATTCAGTACGCCAGTAATAGCCGTGAGGTTAGGCTGAGGGAAGGAATCCTAGTAAACGGTTTTCACACTGCGTCAAACATATCAGTTTCATGGTTGCTATTTTCACAGTTATGAAGTTTATTTCCCTAATCAAACTGCACCACTTGCAGGTAATTGGCAAGGATTTAGTCTTCCGATTACAACCTCACGAAAATGAAGGAGTACGAATTTCGAGCATTCTTAAAATTTAACGCCAATGTGAGGCAATATTTATCAAACCTTGACGTTCTTAAAAATAAACCCCTGAATTCTCGTAATAGTTTCTTTGGGGACCGCACCAATGCAGTCAAGTTGTACTATAAGGCGGAGTAGGATGAAATAATCCATTATTGTGAACTATGTTCCTTGTATCCTTTCGTAAATAAATACGAAAGGTCTTCTTCCGGCCATCCCAATATCTACACGGTAATGCCTGTAAACGTCTGTCGCTAGGAACCGTTGAAGGCATCATCAAGTTTCCTTCATACCACCTGACAACCGTTATTATCCAGGTGACTGCAGCTATACAGATTATGAACGCAAGTTTACCGAAACTTACGTCGCTGATGAACTGCGAGAGGCGCTGTCACCGGGATACAGGGAGCACGACTTTCACGAAATTCTCGTTCCGGAGGTTTGTTCTCCGCATACGTTGACAGTTTCCTGAAACATAAGCAGGAGTCAAGCAAGTGGCCTTCGTCGTGTACTGATGACGCCGCTAAAGATCGATACATCGACGAATATCTCGAAACAGAGGGGATTACATTAGACAAAGACAACATCGCGTTTAATGCTGGGTTGCGCTATATAGCTAAACTTTCTTTAAATAGTTTCTGAGGCAAGTTCGCCCAGTACGGGAATCTGATGCAATCCTCAATCATTACGGACCCGTATGATCTATTCAACTTTCTGACCGATCCATTAGTTGAAAACTACTCTCTTACTGCTGTTGATGACGAGGCTGTCATTCTAAATTGGGACAGACCCGATGATGGTATTATAGTTGAAAACTGTTAATGTCGCATTAGCTACTTACACCACCGCCAATGCGAAATTAGAGTTGTATGAGTATTTGAAACATTTGAACAAACATGTTCTCTACTTTGACACGGACAGCATTATTTTTACTCAAAAACCAGGTGAATGGGTCCCTGCAACAGGAGATTTCCTCGGTGACAACCGACGAGGGATTCTGCTACGGATCGGGTAGTAAAACAGTGGAGTTCGTGTCAGGAGGACCTAAAAGCGGTGATTTTAACATATTATTTACAAATACAAACAGTTTTGGGTATATTTGTAAAGTTAAGGGGATAACCTTAAATTACAAAAATACTCAAAATCTTAATGTTGAGACGCTTAAAGGCATAGTTTTGGACAACGTAGGGACCACTATGTCCAAACAGATCGGCGAATTGCCAGAAGACCTGCGTACGACGTCATCTCCCACCACGAACAAAAAGTCTACGGGGCAAACTATACAAAAAGGCGTAGGGTAGAAGATGGCCTGAACACCTTACCTTGTGGATATAAATTATAATGGTTATCTCCTAAAATTAAATTTAAAACGTCAAAGGTAATTCTTGGTAAATCGGATTCCCTAGGCTAGCAATATATAAACAATAGAATGATAGTGTAACTTTTCAAGTATTTTTAAACAACTGGTGTGTTCTATTTATCTTCATATTTATCTATGTATTTATTTATTTATTTGTAATTGTGAGCTTTCTGTTTTTTATTTCACTAGTTTTAATTTTCAATGTTCCTTGTATTTAGTTTTATTTATTTCATTAGTATTTAATTTTGTGGGTTGCTTTTTCATTTAACTCGCTGTTTTAGATTTTTATTATTATTCATATTGTTATGATTATAATGTTTTTATAATAACATTTCTTGGAAAAGAAAATCAAACTATGTTACATATAAATAAAAGATATATTTACAAGTTTATTTTTTATTTTTAAAAATATTACATGTATATTAAGTTACAAAAAATTCACATGTTTAAAGTAATAACTGTACATTAAGCTAATACATTTATCATTTCTTATTAAATTATTATCAAACATTTATTCCAATTCAGAAGTTGAGATATCATTAATTCTAAAATATAAATACATTACGCAATATTTTCCACAAACATCTGAAGTAAAATGTTTAAGTTCATGAGGATTATACAACCAGCATCTCGAATTTTTTTGAATAAATTTCAGGTGTTCGGTTGTAGGCGGCCTTCCAAAGGAATCGAAGTATCCTCCACAGACGATCTCGTTTATGTAGAAAGCATTCCCATGTTCTCTGGGTTCAAATGACGGATTTGTGTTTGCAATTATGGCACAAGGTCTTTTTATTCTTACAGTAAACTGATCAGCAGAGAGCACATAATGGCCGACATAACAGTTCGTGTGACCCAGAATCGTTTTGAGAGCCTTGGTTAGTTCCAGAGTGTTCATTATGTTATTTTCACCAGTCTGATAAAATTAATACATTTTCCAATGCACAATATGCATTTTTAATTTGATGATTTATGCATTAAATAGCAACGGTCTCCGTCTTCAATTGTTTTAAAGAAGGACAGCCGATATCGTCCATATTTATAATCTCCGAGTTGATAAAATTTTGTAACACATGTTTTTTCTCTAAGCCTTTAACGTCCGCGTTCCCAGAGGATTCCGTAATGACTCGTTTCGAAATGGACTACTTCATTTCTTACGTTTGCAGGTAAGGAGGAAAACTTATATGAAGATTTCACAAAAAATGTTTGTAGCTTGTATCCGTCTGCAGAGATAATGGCAATTTCTTTTGGTAAAAATTCGCGGCCAATGCCGCGAAATCCTTGGATATCTACAACAGCTGTCATCTTACTTTCGCAGATGTTTGATGGTAACTAAGTGTTAATGTAGTGGTCACAGTATTTAACTGTTAAAGTCCACCACCACATTTCTGTTGTTATCAATTTCTATTACGTTGTCGAATTCAGCATATACAAAATAATTTACTGTTTCAGTTAGAGAATCTTCAAATCCGACTTCCACTCGCAAGAAACCATTTTTAACAAGATTCGAATGAGTTCTGGCGTTTGCCGGTAAATCATATCAAAAGCCATCAGAGAGTAGCCGTTAGGATATTCCTACTACTACTACTACTACCAATCGTGCCATTCCCTTAGTGGGATAGGCAAAACCCAATAACAAGCCTCCACCTTCACAACCACTGCATGCACCCATACACCAACCCCTCTCACTGCCACTGCCCTTCACCGCAACTGCCAGCACTCTACAGTATCCACACCAGCCCACTATTACCTACCAATCCTGCTATCACTACTATCGCCTATTCACTATTTTTCTCAATTCCTTTCTGTCCTTACATACTTCTTTTGCTTCCATTGAATTCATACAAAGTTTTTGGCAAGCTCTCCTATTCTTTGCGCTCTTTATTCTTTTTCTTTTTATAATTTCTTCAATCATATTCAACCACCTCTTTCTTGGTCTACCCCTACCTAGTTTTCCATTCATATCTGTCTCATATATTCTCTTTATTAAGCATTCATTACTCAAACGTTCCACATGTCCAAACCATCTTAACGCACTTCTTTCGAACAGTTCAGGCAGTGTCTCCTTCACCTGGCGCGTATCCATTACCCATTCATTCCTTACTCTGTCACGTCTCGTTTTGCCACATGCAGCTCTTAGGTACCTCATACTCAAGGCGTTTATTTTACTCATGTGCTTCTTCTGACATACCCAAGTCTCAC
>JAHWXV010004448.1:0-14744 GCA_024586415.1 Phrixothrix hirtus | reverse complement strand
CGAAAGCATTGTCTCATCAAAAGCCATGTTATGAAGACTTGTGGAAGGCATTATGGGATTTAAAGAAACATATTTGTGCCGGCGCCAGTAGAAAGTTAGCAATACCAGAGTTCGGCTGTGACCTACACCAGATTAATTGGCGCGTGGTACGTAACATGTTAGAGGTAGTGTTTCGTGGCACTGGTGTCAAGATGCTGGTATGCAGTTGGAATCCAAATGGAATTCCACCAGCGACAAAATCTGTGGACTGCAATTTCTTTAACGAATGTGGCTGTAAGTATGGATCGCAGTGCAGATTCCGACATTCGCCAACAAAAACAGAACCATCGCAAATGCAAAGTGAAGATCACTGTTACGGGATGTAACAGCCTTAAGGAGGGGGCAGTGCAATAAAAATTAGAAACCGTAAATGGAAAATTCTAGAAGCATCTAGAATGTTTTCTTTATAATAATATATATGATGTAATCAGCAAATGACCCATTGCAGTAATTTATGTCGGTCAATTCAATTAGGTCAGCAACGAGTCATAGCATTACATTATTATTATGAGTAATATTCTCGAAAACATTTAAAATAAATTAGTGTACATAGTTACTTGCGGAATTTTAGTGAATTTAAATAAACATTGTAAAACAGTTACCAGTTTCGTTACATTATGAATTGTTTTAATCACGTTTCAGGTATTTCTAATGCTACTGAAATCTATGTAACTAGTTAGTAATCCCAAATACTAAATTTTACGTTATTTCAACTGATAAAAAAGTGAATCAGGTAATTTTCACGCTAAAATAGAAATTTATGTAATAGTTCACTAATATTTACTGCGATAAAGTAAGTATAGCTGCCATGCCTGTTTTCATTACTTAAAGTGCTGCTTGCGGCAGGTAATAGTCATTACTCTCCCTCCCCTTACTTTCAGTTTTATCTACAATATTCAGGCAGACATCGGTTCATATCGTTCCACGCATTCAAATATACGTTCAAGATCAGTCCTACACCTTGACTTGTAAGTTCAGATTCATTTATACTGTTAGCCAAATTCATAAATAGTTGTTACTGGTATAAAGACAGACATGGTTTCTGGCCACGGTTTTAGATGGGGCAACACTGCTCCACAACTGTGTATAACAGAATATTTGCCTAAAATTAATTTCTCAGTATTGTACATGCCCAAATATTATTATACATGACACTATTTAAAGGAGGTACAAAGTTTTCCATTCACAGTCCATAAAGAGTTGCTCAACCTCACCTTCTCACCAGTATATTTCCGTTAAACATTATTGCGGATTACTTATTGCTGAAATGAATAAATTATATTAATGTAAATCGTTGTTTGCCACCAGCCGTACTTAAGATGGTACTGCACCCATGTTTTCAATTAGGCAATGTCCGTTAAATTTTATTGCGGATATTAATTACTGAATTAAATACTTTACATCGATGCAAATCATTGTTTGTCACCAACCGTCCTTAAGAGGGTAGTGCAAGCATATTATTTTGTTAAGCGCTAGTCACTAAATTTTATTGCTGAATATTAATTACTGAATTGAATAGATGATGTCCATAAACATCGCTTTTTGTCCCCAATTTTACTTAAGAGGGTAGTGCACTCCCACTTTTTTTATTCAGCGATGTCCGAAAATTTTATTGCTTAGTATTAATTATTGAATTGAGTAATTTATATTATTGTAGATTGTTATTTGCCACCAACCGTACTTAAGAGGATAGCACACCCCCACTTTTTATTAAGCGACGTCCGCTAACTTTTGTTGCGGATTATTAATTAGCGAATTGGTTACATTATATCGATGTAAATCGTGGTTTACCAGCAGCTGCCTTTAAGAGGATAGTGCACCCATACCTTTATATTAAGCAATTTCCGTTAATTTTATTACAAATTGTTAATTATTGATTTAAATACATTATACATATCTAGATCGTTTTCTGCCACCCACCGTCCTTAAGGGGGTAAGCTATACCCACTTTTTTATTAAGCGACGTCCGTTAAATTCTATTACGTAGTATTAAATATTGAATTGAGTGGATTACACGGTTGTAGATCGTTATTTCCCACCAACTGTCCTCAAGAGGATAGCGCATCCCAATTTTTTTATTAAGCAGTATCCGTTAACATTTGTTAAGGATTATTAATAGTGAATTTATTACATTATATTGATGTAGATCGTTGCTTACCATGAACCATCCTTAATAGGGTAGTGCACCATTATTTTTTTTATTATCTATGCCTGTTAAATTTTATTACGGAATATTAATTATGGAATTGTATACATTATATCGATCTAGATCGTTTTTTGTCGTCAACTGTCCGTAGGTGGACAGTGCCCGCCCCCACGTTTTTATTAAGCGATATTGGCCAAATTTTATTACGGAATATTAGTTACTAAATTGATTAAATTATATATATATATAATTATATATATATATATATAGATCGTTGTTTGCCGCCAGCCGTCCTTAAGGGGGTAGTGCACTCTCATTTTTTTATTAAGCGATGTCCGTTAAAAATTATTAATTAGTATTAATTATTGAATTGAGTAGATTATATTGTTGTAGATCGCTATTTGCCACCAACCGTCCTTAATGGGAGTATTTAGTAATATAGTGTAAACAACCGAGAAACACATTTGAGGTAAATCGGGGTTTCGAATTCAAAACTACCAAAAAGATTAGGTGCATTCTAGTATACTTAAAACTAGGGCGCTACGAAACGAAAAATATTATTTTTTTATAAACGCAGGACAAAAAAATTTAAGTAGTAAGTTTTATAATATCTCAAATATTTGAAATTTGTAATTTTATTTTCTGTAGAGGGGTAGATAACTATAAATGGAACAATTCAAGATGGCAGCACAGTTTAACAAATTAAAAGTAACCCCTTAATTTGCTACCCCGTAAATGCGAAACGCAAAATAGATAGGCAACACATCTGGCAGTTTCATTCAATAACGCACGACATCGCCCGACCTTCTATATTAAGTCATAACCAGCAGGTAGATTTCACTCATTCGCATTGTCAACAACACTTTCTAATTTATTTAGTTGCTCTAACAAATATTTTATGATCAGCAGATTCTTATAAATTACTAGATTTGTCATTATGGGTGTCTATAGATAATATGTATGGTTTGATAATATGTAATTAATCTTAGGTACCTAAACGGTATTTATGATCGTGCGTTATAATAACAAATTTGAATATTCAAAATTGTTCCATAAAGGATCAAAATAAAGTGGTTCTAAATTTACACCTCTTTTTACGAGATTCCTACATTTTTAAAAATTGCGTGTAAATTGAATTAGCATCAAAAGAACTATAACTACTGCATCTATAGAAAAAGTGCAGATTATTTCCAAACTAAAATTTAAGCAAAATAATGATTAAAAACGTCAAATTCAAGTATAATTAAAATTTTTTTGTTAATGATGCTTAACACCTAAACATTACGTTTCCTTGCGCAATTTTTAAACTATTTTTACAACTTTCTCTTTTGCTTGTAGAATCTATATGTTTGATTCTAATAGTCGTTTATGAAAATTAAACCATTAAATACCCCTAAGATTTTCTTTCTTTATCTTTCAGCAATA
This sequence comes from Phrixothrix hirtus, assembly GCA_024586415.1. Lineage (NCBI taxonomy): Eukaryota > Metazoa > Arthropoda > Insecta > Coleoptera > Phengodidae > Phrixothrix > Phrixothrix hirtus. Next base: position 11,134 of record JAHWXV010004448.1, on the reverse strand, counting down.
ACTCTTATGATGAATTAAAGATTAAATATTTCTACTGGTGTGTGTCCGTTTAGTTTTCATAAATGCCAAAGGATATACGCGGAAAGTTCACACATTCGGAACTCATTTGTACAGTTCAATGATCTACTCCAAATACGTCTAGTTATTCACATAGTATGTACATATGTAGTATGTATGTATGTATATACTATGTACCTACCACCGCCTATAATTTTTGTCAACTTCTGATGGTACAAAAATTACAAAACTTTTGCATAATCTGTTATTATTTTAAAAATTAATTAATGAAACATGCTAACATAAAAACAGTCAACCAATAAACATTACTATTTTACCAGAAGAATCATGAAGTGGCATCCATAGGAATAACTATTTCCTTTTACAATAACTTTATACAATATGCGTGTATAAAAATATTACGTGCACCTGAAAATAACATAGTAGATACCTATATATTGAAAGAAAGTAAATACCCAGATGTTAACTATAGATTAAGGGATTAAAATTGTTTTGTTCGAGGATTCTCGAACGAACCACCAACTGTTCCTTCGTAAGTTATGCATTTTTGGTTGCCTCTATATTTTTTTAATCATGCGTAAAGCAAATATCTCTTGTTCACTAAATACCCCCTTAAGCGGATAGCGAACCTCTACTTCTTTATTAAGCGGTGTGCGTTAACTTTTGTTGCGTGTTATTAATTAATGAATTGATTACATTATAGCGATGTAGATCTTTGTTTGCTAGCAACCGTCTTTAAGAGGCTAGTGCTCCCATACTTTTCCATTAAGTAAGCAATTTCTGTCAAAATTTTATTACGGAGTAATAATTATTGAATTGAGTACATTGCACCTATCTAGATTGTTTTCTGTCACCTACCCTAAAAAGGGTAGTAGATCCCTACTTTTTATTAAGCGACGTCCGCTAAATTCTGCTACGTAGAATTAATTATCGAATTGAGTAGACTATATTCTTGTAAATCATTATTTCACACAAATTGTCCTTAAGAGGATAGCGCACGCCCACTTTCTTTTATTAAGCGGTGTGAGTTAACTTTTGTTGCGGATTATTAATTAATGAATTTATTACATTATATCAATGTTCATCGTTGTTTGCTACCAACCGTCCTTAATAGGGTAGTGCACCCCTAATTTTTTATTAATCGATATCTGTTAAATTTTATTACTGAATATTAATTATGGAATTGAACACACTATATCGATGAAGATCGTCTTTTACCGCCAACCGTCCTTAAGTGGGTAGTGCACCATCACTTAAATTTTATTACGTGCTACGAGGGTCACGTTGATATGAATGAGATTCAAAGAACATTATATGGTCTATGGTAATGAAGATTTACGTGTGTTCAAAGTAGCCCCTTCACCATGAATACACGTTTGAAGTCGAACTTTCCACTTACCGAAGGCACCTTGCCACTCGTGGACGGCACAATTAATTTCTGCTTCTGAATTAAAACGACGACGTTTTAAATTATTTTTCGAATTAAAAACTAAGCAAAAGTCGCACACTGCGAGATCTGGTGGGTAGCGTGGATGATCAACAACTTAGACGTTGTTTTGCTGTAAGAATCGGAGTTTTGTCTTCGCCTTATGAGCGGACGCGTTATCGTGATGTAGCATTAATGCTCTTACTGACAGCTTTTGCAGAACAGTAAGAAGGTAAACTTCAGTGTACCAAGCGACTGTGACTACTCTCAGTGTCTTTAACTTAATGGCTTTCACAAGTTCCGTCCTTCTGGAGAAAACCACGTATATGACTTTTTTCATTCCACATTGTCGTTAGATGATCGTTGGAAGCGGGTCATCTTCAAACACCCACGCACTACGTTTGTCACAATCTTAGAACAATCGATGTCTACCATCATTTAGCATTTGCAGTTTCCCTGCTAATTCGAACACGCATAGATTTTTGCTCTAAAGTTGAATTATTGGGCACCCAACGAGAAACAATTGTTCTAACGTGCAATTGTTCGTGTAGGATTTTATGAATGGCCGCGAATCCTATGCCTAGGGTTGCCACTATAATTTGGTAGGTGCAGCGATTGTCTTCTGTTATACATTTTTTGACAGCAACCACGTTTTATGAAGTTCCACCCCCACTTTTTTATTAAGCTATGTCCGTTAGATTATGTTGCGGATTATTAATTACCGAATTGAATACATTATATGATTGTAGATCATCACTTGTCACCAACTGTCCTTTGGACGATAGGTTTTCGCCACTTTTTTTAGGATATGTGCATTAACTTTTATGCCATATTATTAATTATGGATTTGATGAAATAATTTTATATTCTATCCAATCACAAATCTGTGGAAAATTTTGATCCTATTAAAGTGATACATAGGAGTTTTCATGTAACACGTTCTATATACTCGTATATATTTTGAGCTGCCCGTAAATGTTTAAAATTCAAAATCTGCTATTAGTAATAGCTCATTCAAATATTTTCAAATAAAATATTTCGAGTTATCGGTCACTTCTGGTTATACCCGAAATCGACATAAACTCTCTTACTTTAAATAGAAAGGCGCATTTTTTTTTATTATGATTCTACTCGATTTTTTAGATTAGTTCTCTGAATACATTTTAGTACAAAAATTAACGCTTCCTGGGATATTTTGATATCTTTGATAATTTTTTGATTTTCCTCATAATTTTCAGAGCTGTGTATTTAGAATATCACTATCTATATTTAAATAAAGCTTTTGTCATTTAGGAATTCTACGTTACACGTAACTTTAAAAAATGGGCATTATTAAAATTCCACTGTTGTGTATAAAATAATCTGTTCTTGAAAACGGTTGGAGATAGATAGATATAGTGAATCGGTTCACGTAGAAATTAATTTTTTAACTAACAATTTAATAATATATGGGGCGACCCATTTGAACAAATTGCCATTTAAAGCCTTAAAATGCTCAACTTGATCATTATATTTTGAAAAGACTATATGCAAGCTTGATTTGAATCGGGTACACTCCATAAATTTCACTATTGATTGATAATTGATAAAAACTTCATTGAAATGACGACAGCAATGTTCTAAATACTCAGATCTGAAAATCACGCAAATTAATAAATTATCAAAGAATTCAAAATATCCCCGGAAGCGTAAATTTTTCTGAATAAATGGTATTAACAGAAACCACTTTAAAAAATCTTCTGGCATAAAAAAAAGCAAGAAAAGTATAACTTTCAATATAAAGTAAAGAAGTTGATGGTGATTTCCGGTATAACCGGAAATGATCGATGACTAAAAGTATTTTATTTCAAAATACACGTATACCAAGTTTTGAATTTTTATAAAAAGTTCAAATATTTTTTTGTATTCGTCTTTTAAAATCCATAACCAAAAAGGTGGAATATAAAAAATATATAAACTTCAGGATTTAATACCTAATTTGGTAACGGTCACAAATAAACACAACATTTACAGTAAATTAGTGTTTTTTGTGGAATATACCGCAACAAATACCAAAAATTTTATTCGATATTCGTGCGCTGTAACATTTCAGTCCCTTGATCTTTTTTTCAGAACTTGGCTAAGTACTCGATCTGTAAAAATTGATCTCTGATCTAAAATCTGGAGTGGGCAACCCACTTCAGGTTATGTGAAAGATCATGCTTTTATTTTAATCCACACATTTCTGTGTGGATAACGTTTAATGGACATCTATTACTGAAAAAGTCCGATCATCCCTTTATGGACTTTGAATGAAAAATCTAGTAACTCCCTTAAATAGTGTCATATATATAACAGTATTTGAGCATGAACAATACTGCGAAATAAATCTTAGACATATATTCTATTATACGCATTTACGAATCAGTGTTGCCACATCAAAAACCGTGGTTCTCTTCACACCGGTATGGTTGTTGTCAGTTAAACATTGAAAACAATGGTATATCATTTGCTATAGATCTTGTTGAAAGCTACAAGTTTGCTTTATTTGCTCTTACCCTATATGATACGTAGGTAAAAAAGATAAGGTATTTTTTTCGTTGAAAACTGTAAATGTCGAAATGTTAGTGACAATACATATGTTCCCCGAGTCCGAAAATCATATTATAGAAATTGTCCTGTGTTTGTGTATGGCTAAACAGGATATCTGGAAAATTAGAACAAAACTTTAAATTTACGGTTAAAGCCATTCAGACGCGTAACCGCAGGAATTTGATTAAAATCGAATAACCGAAAGTGTCATTTTATAGTTATTTGCACATTTTCTCGGTTTTAACGATTTTCTTTAAAATTTCAATCTTTCTTAGACACTTAATGCCTTTGTATATGATTTAGGCGGTTTTTCAGAAACTGTTCTGTAAATCGCGTAATTAGAAGCACCTTTGCCGTTAACTATGGATAAACTAACTATGAAACTAAAGTTCCTAGCTGCTGCGTAAGTACCACTTAATTTCTATGATTTTTCGATATTTCCAGAATTTTGAGTGTTTCGCGATTTTATCGTAATCGGTTATGACGGTTTTTTTAAACCTGTTATACTTCTTAGCTATGTAATTCCATTTTATACCAACTGAGCCATTTCTCTAATAAAATTTTGAAAATCAAGTAACTGGAACTACTTAAAGTATTAATTGTAAACAACATATCTTAAAATCCTAAACATGGTAGGAAAATAAAGTTTTATATTTAAATTTGATACCTTTATGGTGTGTGACGCAAGAATTTTATTAAAATATATTGGCCGGAAGCAGCATTCTATTTAAGCGATTTTTATGTATTTTGTTGTTTTCTCGAAAACGACTCCAACAATTTTTTTAACACTTACTACAATTTTCATGTCTTTGGTGATCTTTTATGCGAGCCTTCGGATGTGTCTGGTAACAATACGTTAAAACGAGTCATCGGAGAAAGTCTCTGAAGTTAGGCAGAGCTTTGCGTGTTGACTAAGTTGAATGGATGTCGGTTGCCTTTATTGTTCCCAAAAATAAATATAAATTAGTATTTTAATCAGTTGTATACTTTAACTACATATCTATTCACTTTTTGTTAAAATTTCAAAATTATTTGTATACTTACATTAAAATTCTTTTAGTGTATATGTATTATTATTAGATCAGTATTAATATCACTAACTATATATTAGGTTCAGAATACGTAAGAAAAAGTCGTATGTTATCTGACGCCAGACCTTTATACATTATTTGAACATATCATCTATGGTTTAGTAAGCGCATTGGTATTTCAATATTATTAACGTAACCCGATGTCCAATGCTGTTTACATTTTTATTTAATGATTAGTTTCCTATTATCTTAGGAAAATTAAATATAGTCTATATTATTCAGAATAATTTGAGACATAAAACAGGAAAAGTTAGATAAACAAACAAACTATCTGTCTAGAAGGGGTTAATGGCTACATTTTTTTTAAATTCCAAATCTAAAGAGCTTTAAGACTTGCTGTTTCAGTAACAACTATGCTTCTTTCAATTTAATTGCTTTTTGACTAAATTGTAAAGTGAATCATTAGTAGGCAGACGTTCTGTAATAAATCCATTATAACCATTAAATTGAATAATCTATATTGAAACCTTCTGTATATGCATTTTCCTCTAGCCAAAACTAACATATCATTTACAATTAGTAAATAATATAGGGAATAGACGAAATACTCGTATCATTCACGGACACAAATTTCAACTAACTAATCAAACAGGAGTTACTATATCATATGTGGAAGCGCTATCGCAGATTGAGATACGTTTGCTTCCTTTGAAAGGCGTTGTTTCCTTCCTTCCTTGTAAACCAAAATTTCATATTAAATCTCCAACCCTTAAGCTAATTTTCTGTATATTGAACATCTGTACGTATTCATCCGATTCAAGTGGAACCGAGAATGTTCAAGATATAAAGGTTTCGCCATATTGTGTTACCCCATCTTCAAAAAATCATAATAGCTATATTAAGGTATGATTCTTTTTTGTAAATTTTCATCTGCTAAATAAATTGGCTGCTGTAAAAATGCAAATGAATAGGTAAAAAAACTTCTACCTCGTTTTCGAACTTGGGCAATAGAACATTTTTATTAATGTAAACCTGAAGATAAGAAAACTACCACTTAAATTTTCAAACATTAACATATGAAGGGTAGCTGAGCAATTGCTTGAACCGGTTTTAAAGCATAGAAAGTAAAGGTAAAAGATTACCGTTTTACCTTTTTATAGCAGTATACTGCTTTCTATGCTTTAAAGCCAGTTCAATCTATTGCTCAGCTATGTGATATTACCATCACTTGTGAAGTAAGAGCGCAATTAAATTAAACTAATGTCAGAGTTCCTCAAGGTTCGGTTTTAGGTGCTGCAACTTTTTTTAATAATAGTATCAACCTAGATATTGCAATAGTTAATTCATACTTAACATTATACGAAGCGTAATCAAAAAGAAACGAGAATTGTAATTTTCTTCAAAAATTATTAATCATTCCATCAATGTTTATACTTGTCCCTTCAAAGCAGCCCCTCCTTGAGTGTCACACACTGCTTCCAACGCGATTTCCAGCTTAAAAAGCACTGTTAAAATGACTCCTTATGAATTTTTTTCAACTCAGCCAGCGATTTTTCCTTTAGTTCCTCTATCGTTGAAAAGCGTTGTAATTTAAGGGTCCTCTTGAGTTTAAGGAATAGAAAAAAGTAACAAGGGCCATGTCTGGAGAATAGGGAGGTTACATCATCACAGTGGTCTTGTACTTCTCCAAGAAATGCGTGATAAGTAATGCAGTGTGTATCGGTACATTGTCATGGTGCACAATCCATGAGCTTTCTTTCCACAGTTCTTGGGATAAACTGACGCAAATTAAGCATAATTTTTAGGTAATACTCTTTACTAAATATGCTGCCTGTTGGTAAAAATTCAAAGTGCACAACTCCGTTGTAGTCAAAGAAAACAGTAGGAAGGATCTTCACGTTTAATCTCACTTGACGCGCTTTTCTCGATCTCGGTTCCTCGGAATACCTTCATTGCAACGATTAAGCCATATACCCATATTTTGTCATCAGTTATAATGCATTGCAGTAATTCTAGGTCACTAGCGACGTCAGAAAGTATTTGTTTGATGATTTCAACACGATATTACTTTTGCTGAAAATTCATAAGTTTTGGAACGAATCTAGCTGCCACTAGTTTCATACCTAGAACGTTAGTGAACATTATTTCGCATGAGCCGTACCATATTTCTGGTTCTTCAGCAACCTCTCTAATGGTATTTTGTCGATTACTAAACACACTTTCTTTTACTTTTTTCAATATGCGCATTGTTGTATAAGGTGCTAGGACGCCCGGACTTGGTGTCATCGTTAACGTCTTCACGGCTTTCTTTAGAGCGTTTATACCATTCATAAGCATGTGCCTGTGATATAATGTCGCCATCAAAGGCTATTTGTATCATTTTGAATACTTAGCTACACTTAATTTAGCTTTTAACGCAAAATTTTGAACAAATTCTTTACTCCAACGTGTCGTCACACATAAAGATCGCAGAATTATCCCAACGGCGTCTTGTTTCACGTCTCACCAAAAACAAACTAAAGATTGTGCCTGTCTAAAACTTCACTGTTGGTACTACCGACTTTAAAATGAAATATTTAACTAATTTATGTACTACAATTAGCGCAATTCAAGAATTCTCATTTCCTTTTGATCACATCAGGTATGCTTGCAATATTTCCTTATTAATTTTAGATACCAGTAATTCTAAACTAGAACAATGATCTAGTCCTGTATTAACACCATTATGAACTAGTTTTGTAACAACTCCATCAATTTAAATGCAGATAAAATACAAATAATAAGATTGTCATAGACAAAACATTTCTTCAGACATTAATAGCCAAGTTTGAAGCAGTTTTTTTCTTGTTCGTGGCGGAATATTCCCTAGAAATATACAGGAAATATTTCTTAGAGTAATATTTGATGAATCTATACATTGAAATTATAATTGCAGTATCTCATCGGCAGAACGAAATCATAGTTTTTTTATTAAAAAATTAAGGACTGTTCCTAACTTGAATGAGATGTCGTTATTCTGTCATGCTCACATACAATCGTGGACAAGATGTAGTATATCTTTATGGTATAGTATAAATACATGCAAAACTCAAAAAATAATTATATGAACAATTTTCGGTCGTAAAATATCTGATAGATGTAAAAATCAATTTAAAAGTAATGATTTGTTTATCCATGAATGCTACATTTACAACTATAACAACAAAATTAATTTGAAGAATCATAATAATGTGCATTAAATTAAAATTAAAAACAATCCTAATTTATATATCTGAAGTTATAAATACTCTTTCACCAACTAATTACCATGACATTATGGCTTAACACCGGAATTCAAAATGAAGACCACAATCAGCTCTTTTAAAATAAACTTATAAGGTTTTCTATATAAAACAAGCATCTATTGCGTGCAAGAATTTACCAATATAAACAATACAACTATGCAACTTTTTATTTAGCTTAATATTTATAACCATGTATAATTATATTATTTTGTCTTTTTCTGTTATGTATATATATACTTATACCTCGACAGTGCCTAATGAGCATGTACTCTTGTCTTCACGAAGTAAAGATTATTAATGTACTTTTACTTTATAATCAAAAGACAAAATTAAGACAAATAAAACAAATATACAACGAATGGTGTGTATGTTGCTTTGAAATTTCAAACATAATGACTAATAAAATACAATAACATTAATTAAAAATGAAAGTCACCAAAGTATACAGAAAACACTATATATAGTGAAGGTGTGCTCTAAAATTTTAAATGCAGGGTAACTCTATCTGGAGGTAAATACTAAACAAGATGCATGGTTTAGCTTGACTTCAAAATTATAGGAGTAATGTGTATTAATATTTTAACCAAACCAAACCGTTTATCTTGTTTGCCATTTTAATTCTTGATATCTATATCACAAAACTTACTTTGTTTTTAAAATTTATAACTCACCTTTATATATACACTCTTGCCCTCCATATTGTAGCAATTTTTGTTTTTAATTAATTTTATAGTATTTGACTTGTCATTTTATTTAACAGTTCAAAACAATAAATACGCTATTCACTTCATATCTGTCTCAAATATTTTAATTTTATTTTTTAAATTGTTTTCTTTTCAGGTTTATCTTAATAACAATGTATTATTATTCAAATTCTTAAAACCAAATAAGTTGCTTTTTACTTATCTATTTATATTTCTACAATAGTTTTAATTCATTTTACATGCCTGACTTTTCGCTCAAATGTATCGTTAGGTTAAAATGATTATTATAATGTCTTGGATATGGAGGAACAATATACCTTGAAACCAATTGACAATTGTTATCTTAGTAAAATAGTTGATCTAAAAATGATTTTTGATTGCATGTTCAATAAATTCAGATGGTTATTAAGAAACTATGCATCTAAGGCTTTTCAAAATACAGTCGTCTACATATTAAAACGCAGACATCGGTTGTAACGACAAACCCAAAAAAATTACCTTTATTGAGTGTTTTGAAACTTCTTTTTGATGAGGAAGTAGCTTACGTAGTATTCTTATAAATGCATACTACCATTCAGTTGAAGACAGATTAAATCGACTATTCAACAATTACACCCTATCCAATTTCGCATTTGCAAAACAAATCTGGCGTGAGACAGTACATGACATTTTCTTACCAATTTTAAATTTAATTTGAAATTACTGAACTTAGTTACTGTCCTATACACCTACACTATAAACTAAAATTAATTTAAAAATGTAAATAATTGATTCACCTATAATTTCCTATATACATGTACAAAGACCTCTATAATTAAATTTTAAGCAAACTTAGAACAAGAGGTATTTATGGGTTTAAATAAAAATTAATTAGGTATGTAAATAATATTATTTTATATTCATTTTGGGAACGATAATGACAACGGTCACCCACACAACTAACTGGACATCGGAAATATTACTTAACTGCAAAGATATTTTTAGATAACTCGCCTCAAAGAATTTTATCTATGAAACGGATAAGTTTGAGTAGAAGACGCGAAAAAAATGCGGCACGTTTAAGAATGTATTTCTGAAATACTTTAAAATAATAAGGAAATAGCAGTAAATTATAAATTAGAATTAGAATTATTTGAAAGTACTTCAAACAGAAAAAATGCAGGTTTAATTGCTGCACAAAAATATCAGTAGTACAGAACAAACGTTTAGTCATATGAAATACAAGGTTCCAGAACTTGCTGGTGCACAATTTCAACAACATAGCAAATTACAACAATAATAAATTATTTAAGAAATCCACGAAAATTTGCGTAACACAGAAAAGTAAGATGAAAAGAATTAGGAACAAAAATAGAGAAAATTTCTGGTATTTGTTTAAGCTAAAATTGAGCTTTGGATTAGAATAAGCATAGAAATTAAAAGTAGGTACGAAATTTATTTGTAACCGTCATGAAAAAACGGAATACAGAGAAACAATTATACCTAGGTTATAGAAGTGTATAAAAGTTAAGTTTCTGTTTTTAATAAACATTCTGTTAAATGATTCATCGCCGTCTAATGTAGATCACGTTGATCACTTGATTAACGTCTCCATGGTTAGCACATTCCCAATAACCAAGCCATAAATAAAACTGTTCTTGAGGCTGAGAGCAAGTTGGAGATGATTTATGGATGTGCGTAATAGGACAACGAATTGTTGCTCCAACGCACATTCTATGCTTTAGGTTTCCTTGACTTGAGAGACACCTAAAGCCAGCCCTTCAGCGCAATTATTGTTGAAGAGCAAACAATAAGGGATTGAAGAAATACACCAGGTTCGATAGACTACCTCTAAAAATATAGTTAGATCCGTTTTCAGTAGAATCATTTTATGATCTTTAGTTTTCTAGAAAAGCACATATACATACACATACATACATACACACACTCGCGCGCGCGCGCGCGCACACACACACATACACTCTCACACACACACACACACTCACACATATTTACAGACACACACACACACACACACATACTCACACACACATACACACACACACACATACATACACACGCATACACACACACACACACACACACACACACACACACACA
>JAHWXV010004431.1:0-25792 GCA_024586415.1 Phrixothrix hirtus | reverse complement strand
TCGTTAAAGGAATAAATAAGTAGGCAGTGATGTATAATGCCACATTCAAATTTAAAAAAAAGCGATATCGAATACTAAACCACTTAAATTAGATTGCCGATGAAACAGTTTTAATTAAAACGAATTTGCTTGATCAAAAATATTAATTAAGGATTTTTAAGTAGAATGATGTTAAATCTTTCTTAAATACAAAAATCCTTAAATGGGATCATGGTAATTCAAATTTTGCTGTAATAGTTCTTAATACATCTCTAGAAAGTTTTATGTTTACTAGTTTTCTCTAGAGGGTTGTATCGTAAAGACCTCCGATCGTTCAGTACGACGCTATTAGTCTGAGCCTGACGAAATACAGAGTTTCAATTAAGATACTTCCACTTTCAAGTTACGGTACTACTTGCTCCTGTTATATGTCTGCGGCCTGACTATTGGCAGAACTGAATTAATGCTACCAATTAGCCCCCGCCACTTGTTTCGTACAATCCCAGCTTAACCTCATTTTCTCTAAGAAACGTATAATGAGAAGGGGAGTGAAAACTTGATTGATAATAACGATTTTTCTTAATAAAAATTTAAGGATAATAGATGATTTACTTATTTAAAGTGAGAAAGGTAATTTATTAATTTATCTTTTAAACACGTTTGCTGTCTTGAGATTGTATCGTAGTTGGGCATAATGTGACACTCGTTAGTATTAAACACCAAAGAGGTCAATTATATTCTATTCATTTTTAAGAACGTGCAACTTGTCAATTTAATTGTTTCGAGTGGATATCAAATGAACTCGACGGGAAATTCAGATTAAAATCAGTTGCATAGGGAAACTTGTGAAATAAATGAGAAGTGGGTAAATTCCCGGCAACCACTTCAGAAGCACGACAATTTACAAACCAATTTATATTTTCAGCATCATCTGAACACAATGGCTGTAATGATAAACTGTGCGTTGTCCATTATATTTTTAGCGGAGTGCCATAACAATGAGAAATAAATGAAATCGTTTTTTCATACGAATGTAAACAATGAATGCGATGAAATTTATGAATTTATGGATGTATTTTATTTTTATTTCCCCCGCTCAAATTGAATGAAACAGTTTTTGATTGCCCACTTTGTTTTATTAATATGATTAACATTGCATAGATATAATCAACGATAACTATCTGTGTGTATGGGTCTTACTTGAAATTTTATATCTAAAGCTATACTAATTACATAATCTTCTATGGATAAGAAACATCAAGCATTAATGCCCGATTCCTTCCTTCTAGACCCTCATTAATATAATTTTACTGAAATTTTTATCTTAGTCTACTTCTTTTTCACGCCATAACCGCAGGTGCCAGTCAACAAATTATTAAGGATGAAAATCGCTGTAAAATTTATAAAGACATTGTCTATGTTGTTAAGGACGTTCTAGAGGTTTGAAAAAAGAGTTTGAACAGTTTTTCGCTAAAATATTCTAGATATCCTTAAATAAATTTAATTCAAATTATGGCTATAAGCTGTAGGTAGGTAACTCTTTGTAAAAAGAGAATAATGAAGTTGTAAAAGTAGTCAAACAAGGCCACGTGTCATAGCTAATTAAATAAATAGACGCATAACTACTATTTGATGAATTTTGCATGGGAATTTTTCTTTTTATTTACTAAACTAAACAATAAATCAGATGCTTAATATTTGTTGTAAGTATATATAATAATTAGAATTTACGTCGGAAAGTATCGCACTATTACACTGTTATGAATACACTAAATCGAAGGTAGTTGTAACCACTAGTTCACAAATTCCTTAAAATTACCGTAACTGTGCTTGTAATTTTAAGTGTATTCCATTATTCATTATGGTTTTTTACGGTTACACACGCTATCGTTAGAAATTGTAGTAATTCAGTTGCAAATTAATTCTACAAGGAAAGATTTTGTTTACTTTTTTGTATTTTTGAAAGTAAGGTATGATACTGCGTTTCAGAATTATAACTTGTATTACGAAAATTTGGATACCGTAAATTTGTTTGTTATACTAACTTAAAGAGTCCTATGAACAAGTTAATATGGTTTAACATGCTCAAATCTTTTTAATATAATTCTAAAGTACATATGGACCTCTTTTAAGCAGTTGAAGACTATTTGTGATCGGTCTTCTTGATTCCTATTTTTTACTTAATTTCGTCAAATCATTTAGGACATATTGTAATTACTTTCTCTTATCTATACAAAATATAGTATAGAGAAAGTTATGTTTCAGTCTAGCTTTTAGCGGCATGCATGTTTTCGGGCCCGCGACGTCTTAAAACATGTTTTTAGAAATTAGAATAAAGTATTTGAGGAAAATGTTTTATTATCTATAGCAGTTTTTAATATATAGTTAGCAATTGTAACGAAATCAATCATGGAAAAATGTACAAGCTTGATTTATAGCAAAGTCGAATAACTTTACTTGGAAATTCAGAACTTAATTGTTAGAAGGCAGACACTATATTTTTGACATTTTAACGTTAGAGAGTTTCCGTCAGTGTTCTGACATATGGAGTACCACATTTCGGTGTATTAAATCCATCTGGGATAGAAGCAAACAATAAATCACCGGAGCGTTCTTTTTCAACGACGATAATAGTAATGCAGTGCTAGCCACTTAAATATAATATCGAGCAATGGTTTAAAGCTTGTTGTATTGCCGAAACCATAATTCAAATTTTAGGGCACGTTTTGGACAACGGATAATTTACAGAAAATGTGCAGTTGATTATTCGCCACAATGTTAAATTTCACCTAACTTCTTTCTTCAAAAGAACGCATTCGAACGTATCCACGATGATTCCATAAATAAAGAACAATTCCCAAAAAATTAGAGTCGTAGAACCACTAAAACTAGAGACTTTCACAGAGCTAGCTGTAATAGGCCATCTTTGCGGAATTGAGAATGAACAGGTTTCAAAAGACATAATTTTTATTCGCAGTGTAAATTGATCTACTAGCTTTACACGCTATTGTAAACAAAAGTAAACAAAAATAATTAATAGATGAAAAATAATTAATTTTTCAATCCTCGATGTGACATTTGCGCCATCCTGTAAAATAAATACATTTAAGGTAATTATTACGTGATGAAAGCATATGCATGACTAAAGATAAACTCCAGGAGTAATCGAAATTTCGTTAAACGTGTATATAAGGTCTCCAAAAAGGCAATTATGACCCTTAACATGCAATTCACACCTTCGTAGGCTATTGATTAAGACCTTTTCAGGTCTCACGCAAATTGGTTACCACGTTTACTTTAACAATTTTGCACATTTTTTGATTTATTCAAATTTTTTAAAATTCCCGACCCCATGGATGTTACGCCAATGGTGTCGAATTCATTTAAAGCAAGTATATTGTTGTAGTATCGACAGCAGTAAATTGTTACCTAGAAAATTCCCCTATGTCTACTGCGGTAAATCCCCGATAATTGAATGTTAATATGGCAAAACCCGGTCAACACTGCAGCAAAACAATTCAAAATTTAGTTTTCCCGAATTATTTTTGAATTTTCCCGCCTAGCACAGTAGTTATCTCTATGTAAATCAAGTAAATAAACTTTTAATATAATTCTAAAATTAAGGATCAGCTTTATTCGATTAGCAGGTAAGTACACCGATATTAATTCAGTTTAATCAAATGACAATGGAGTTGTGTCTCGACAGGTAAGTATAGTCAAAAAAAATTTAATTCTTTTCATATGCAATCTGACTAACCTCTTTTATGTCGATTTTAAAATTTGACCAATCTTTCTTAATTAAAATTAAAATGCTAATGTAAATCTTAAATCAAATTTTAAATTTATTCTCTACTTTATAAAAATTATCAATCAACAACGTTTTGTTTCTCTTTTCTCACTACTATCTTTAAATTTTATTCATAACCAAAATTTGAAATTCCTTTGTCTTATAACCCTATACTAACTTAAATTAAATTTAAGCAACACAATTTATTTTTAATAATTAACTCTTCCTTTTTTTGTTTTCTTTTTTAAAAATGTCATTTGATCTGTTTAATTCTATGTAAATTATACCTAACCATTAATTAATCTATCCATAATTAATACCCCCTTTTAGCGCTAGCATGCATGTTATAGTCCAATTATGATTAAACAATTGTCAATGTTTGCTTTATTTATCTCGACTTTCGTTGCCAATAACTGTTTTATTGCAATAAATCTAACCATTCAAGAACTAGCTCTTTCTTCAATTACTTTCAAAATTATTTTATTTTGGTCTTTCACTTAACGTTTATTATGCATAATTTCTGAACCCATGAGATATTGTAACTTAATAAGTCCTTGCTCGTAACATGTACGTGATTTTATTTATGTGATATATAATTTCACATACCTGTATAAAACTTGGTACCTACTATGCCTTCTTTTATAATTGCAACTGATGCTTTGCTAACCATCTAACCATTTCCTGCTGTTTGTACAATTACCTATGCAGGTGTCTTCTTACTTGATCTTGGGTGTATCACTGGTACACATGGGAAACCGCGGAAAGCACATTTACTACCTCACTCAGTTACTGTTAATTTGTTTGCTTAATTTCAATCGCAACTTTCTCTACATGTTATTTTTATTTTACTAATGCTTTTCATCACAGCTCAATGGCTTCTATGATATTGTTTTTTCCCATTTTTTAACATTAACTAGCGTCCTCTTCATCGACCAATTAAAACATTTTTAGTATATCCTTACATTACGGTTCACTTTGTTACTTAATTTATATGTCTTTCCATCCTGATTGTTTTTAACTTTACGTCATGTTGACCTTGCTTGTTATAAAATTAATATAATTTTTTATTATTTGGACCCTAATATTAATTTTAAAATAAGTTTTGAGATTTATTTATCATTTTCATCCAACTAAATTTAATGAAAAACTTTATTCTTGAATCAGTGTGCACATAATTATACCTACCACTTTCTAGTAGGTTTTTTTACGCGCGCGAACAATTTAAATTGTAAATGTCTATATACCACGACAATATTTTAGATTAGAATTTATCTAGCTATTATTGCATATTGGGATTATTAAAATTAGGTTATGTAAAATTTTTCATTGATTATTTTTATTAAAAGAGATTATGTTTGCAAACCTATGTTTTTAATTTAATAAATATTTGTTATAAGTCCTCTAGACACCAATCCATGGAAATGAGATATATGTGCGCTACCTTGATTAGTTTTGCGATAATGTTGTACCCGCTGTAAACGAGTTTAACTATGTTAGAATTACAATTGAAATTCGATGTATTCCTATATAAAAGCACACATAGCATTACTGCAAATTGGTCCATTTTTAGCTCCTTTATGCTTGTCTCGTTTCTATACCCGTCAAATGATGTCGGGCTAAGCTTTAATTAATGGCCACCTATTTTCATTACTAGTGTTAGTTTCGTTTTGGGAAGTACAATTTTACTATTAATTCTTGTCTTTCTAATCCCAGACGCTCAACACGGCGTATAGGACCTGATCGATTCCACTTACAATCTCATAGATCATCTGTACGAGTAAGCTCCGTTGGTACTGGATTCCTATATATAGGCTTGATCATTCAGTCACCTTTAACTCGACGTGGAGGCCAGCCAAATATGACAGATGAGACTTATCAATTACTAATCCTATATAGTTGCGTTTATCCTTATTTTTTTACGTTTAACCCTTGAAAATATTTATTGTATGTGTGTACGTGGGCGCGTGCGTAAGAGCGTGCGTGAGTACTTGCATGCATGGGTGCGTGCGAACGTGCGTGCGTGCGTGTGTGCGTGCGTGTGTGCGTGTGTTCGTATGTGTGCGTGTGTGTGCATGCGTGCGTAGGTACGTACATGTGTGTGAATGTGGAAGGAATCCAGGACGTTTAGGTAGTCAGTATAGCATGGATTATCCTCTATCTTGGTTTTCTTATCGCCTAACGAATAGTTTATGGAATCGCTCGAATACTTTGGCAAAGTTCGGCTGCAACTTTTTTTCTTTTGCTATTAATATATTTAATGCATGAACGTAGATTAAATTTACATCATCTGATCTCTGTTGTAATTGATTTAAACTGTTGCATTGTGATCGACGTTTACTTTCAACATTCTATAACCTTCCTAAAGAGTTGGAAGTTCTTTCAACGTATAATGTATAACATATACTTCTAAGGCGCAAAGGCCAATGCATTCGCTTATTATTATAAATATACCTATTTTTGTTGCGACATAAATAGTATCTTTTACGCAGCGAATCTTCATGTGTTAATTCAGGAACGTTTGAACGCTCTATTTTACTTCAATAGTGGAGCGATTAAAATTCAAGTTAGAAATAATAAAATTGTGTAATGTCTTAAATGATTAGAACTTGCGAAAACTGACTTTAGCATTAAATTATTTTTTAAGGTTCCATTCCATTTAATTACTTATATAATTAAATTCTGAACACCGTTCCAATAATGAATTGGTAAAAACTTGTAGCAGTAAATCTAACGATTAGCTTGAATTCGTTTACTTTAAATGGTTTATTTTGACCAACACGTGAGTTCGGAATGTCTTGTTATGACAACGTTCTGTATATACACAATTTAATCTCTAAAGCAACTTCAATAGTCATATTTGATTATATATCATAACAACTTATTTAAAAAAGGACAATCCTATTATTAAAATGCTTTTGCCTGTGTTATTTGTTTATTGTCCTGTTTGAAAAATAAAGCTTGCAAACAAATGTACCAACAGTTATTATCGTATATAGCTTCTTTAGTTATGTTAAAACCCTGTGAATTTTTTATAATTGATTCTTTTACAGAGCCATGCCGTAAAGTTTCAGCAAAAACTTCATAGACTCTAACGTGTACCTGAAATTAAATACAAAATACCTTTATTGTTCTAATTATCATTGTTTGTTTCATATTAGAAAGCTATTTTGTTCCTTGAAATTTAGTTACACGTTATATAATTTATTTTGCTAATGATTTATGTAACATTTCATGATAGCGCCCTGCATGTATCTGTATTTCATTTCATTAGGTTAATTAATGACGCAAAACGCCCTGAATCAAATTTTGATCATTATTTGTAATTAATAGAAAGTTAATTCATAATTAGACAGCTAATAACCTAGTAATTGATATATCTAAATAACGAAAAAGTTCAAGAGCAAGTTGTATTCTCGATAACTTCGTTTGTTTGCCGGAAATATATTACGATTATCACCTTTTGCATACGTGCACTATCAAGTAAATTTCGAATTAATAATTAGAAATTTCCCACTTAACGTTAATTAAATACATATTTTTAGGAATAGTTTCAAATACGCTATTTATTTAGCTATCTGTATATGTTAATTAATCCATGTTTCATTTTCAGATAAGTTCGTAATTAATTTTATGTTTTGTAAAGCAATTAATTGTTTAAAGATATGCTGGCTAATTATGATTGTACCTTTACATAATTTATTTGCTAAATTAACCGCTCCACTGCGCTGTTTATGTGTATTTTTTAAATTATAAGACAAAGTGCACATAAAGTTGCGTTGGAAAATCATATAAATACAAGGTAGAAATTCGAATTTTTAGCAGTCTTCTCTCTATCTTTGAATGGAGAAGGTGCCGACCAAGACTTTTTGAGAACGCTCTTATAGCGAAAATCCATTTATTATTATATTTTGGAAGTCTTTCCTTCACCTTCGAACGAAGAAGGTTTTGAATAAGACTTATTGAGAGCTCTTCAAGCTAAAACCGGTAGTTACCTGCGAAATATCCGGCTGAGACGTAATTTTTAATTTATATATTGAGTTCATTATTACAGAACCGTTTAGTATTCGTTATTCCATAGGGCGTTAATAGAAAACGTATATTAAAACAGGATTCTAGCAAGTAAATTTTTTTAATTTAATTCATTAACTGAGAAACATTTCACGAGAAATTGACAGGGTTTAATCATTTTTCAAACAGCTGATAGAGCACGTATTTATGACGCATCGTTATCAAATATAAACAATAAATTAAATTTGGTTATTAGCGTTATCCTTACCTGAATAAAACACCCATCAACGTTGAAAAACGTCGGGCTAAACAACATTACGACTCGAAATAACGTCGTTGTTTGAGTCAATATTCCGTTCGATATTCTTTTGAAGATGTTGAATTCTCAAAACTCACCAATAATCCTCAAAGACGTTAATAACCGTGTAAATGTCAACACAAATTAGTATAACGGTATTTAAAAGTAAAGCCGTTACCGCAAAAGTACGTTCGAAATTAGCCATCTTTAATGTACAAACAGCTGCTCCGATGTCATTGATCTTTCCCCGAATCGAAATTAATGCATTCATACCACCTCCATCGTGATTTAAAGTAAAGGGCTTAAGTGCGCATTCGTTTTCGTAAAAGTCTTTAACTAAGCTAAACTCTTTTTTAAAATGCCCACTGTATAAATTACTTTATTATAAAGAATCTTTAACTATAATGTTAATAAATGTAAATATATGTAAATTAATATCTGTACAAAATTTATATCATGCTTTTTAAAATATACACAACTGGTTACCAATAAGCTTAAGAATTTAAACTGAATCTGGATTAGTTATTTAAAAAAACACAAAATAAAGTTTTTGCGGGGTAATAATTAAACTTATAAGAATACAAGGTTTACATTTCTGCACTAATTACATAGTAAAGTGTTTATTTAAAATGTTCTGATTATAATTAATGTTTAAAGAGCAAATACAATAATTATTCTTAATTAAAGAATTCATTTTTGAAAGTAATCATAATCAAAACTGAGCTGCAGTTTACGATCAAGTAAAAATATGCAACCTAGATTACAGATAAAAGTGTATAGCCGCTTCAATCCAACCCATTCCTTTTCAATAACCCTTTCTCTATATATTCCCACATGCCCGTTACTTAATATCAAGTTAGTTTTAGATGAACTTAACTCTCATAGAATTTATGCAACCGATACTGTATAACTTGATACAACGAGCACCGAAGGAGCCTGCTTCCTATCTATAAGCTACAAACTCGGATCTACACTTCGACTGAAAGTTATCCTGTGGAATTGTACGTAGACATTGTATGTCAAAGAGCAGGATTGAATGCACTAAAGATCTACGTTACAAGGCATGTTATTATTTTACATGTAACCCATGTTTTCCTTTAATTAGGTAGGATTTCGCTGTTTACGTAGGGTGTGTGTTCGTTAAGTTATTGAACGTAAACATTCTACAAACGGTGTGGCTCTCATTTCCTGTAGATTTCCTTAATTTACTAAGGATAAATCCAACCAATTGTAAGTACAATCAACTTTTGTCAACCCTTCGACGCAAATCACCGCATTAATTTTGCAGTACTTGGTCCCCACGTCGTTTTCCTGGCCAGATGTTCACTCCTGAACTAGGTCAATGTGACACGCTTTCCGAAATTCAAAGGAAAGAACAAGCAATAGATGTGCTGTTGTAAATACTAGATGCATGATATTCTTTAAATGGCAATTGCAAAGTTTTTTTCGACATTACTGTTGAATATTTGTATTCCTATATTCATTTATAGCATACACAACTAGCAGTAATAACAGACGTAAGAACGGTTATACGTATTGAAAATGTAACTTTATTGTTGGCGTTAATATGCGCTGGAATATAAAGGTGATCTTACAATATTCTACTTAGCAATAAAGGGACATGCTGCTCAAACAAACTGAAAACGTCTGTATATTAAGTGTATAAGTATGAAGTAGAGAAGCACACAGAATAAACTAAATAATGTATCTGTAAAGTACAGAAAGATTTACACAGTAAAGCTAGTTTAGAGCGAGGTCATCATCGATTCACTATACACAGAGGTTGCAAGGGAATACAACATAGGCCATTTGAAGAAAATCGCTGCATTCTTATAACGATCTGTCATGGGAGAAATACAAAGCAAAACACCCAAGATGAATTTATAATACGTTCATTACTAGATAAATTAGTACCTATGTTTGAAGACATGTGCCGTTGCTTAACGAAGCAGACATTACCATCGTATTCAACGATCCTGCTAACGACACTATATTAAATTTCACACTAATTCATAGGTTAGTGTTTATTCGGCAGCTACTTGTGTGACACGTGTTTAGTGTTTTCCGATAAAATGGAAAAAGGACAATATCGATCCGTAATTCGCTTCTTATTTTTGTATGGAAAAACATGCAAAGAAATAAAAACTAAGTTGGATGCTGTCTACGGGGATCCTTCACCATCTATGACCACGGTAAGATATTGGTTCAACAAATTTAAAGGTAGTAGTACACCTGTTTCTATTGAGGAACGGCCTGGCCGCCCGGTGGACATAATTACCGAGACAATAGTTGAAAAGGTTCACGACATGTTTCACGCAGATCGCCGAACTAAAGTGCGCGAAGTAGCAGAGGCCGTAGGCATATCGTATGGAACGACAATCAATATTTTATATGATAAGTTAAATTTAAGGAAGCTGTCGACCCGGCCGATGCCGCGATTGTTAACGGTAGACAACAAGCGCATACGGCTGTCACTGTTGAAGCAGCATTTGGACCTTTTCACGCGAAATTCACAGGAAATTTTGTACCAAATCGTCGCCGTCGATGAAACTTCTGGATACATTATTATGTCAGAGAGCAAGCGACAATCCAAACAATGGATTTTTCGGGTGAATCTGCTCCGAAGAAAGCTAATACGGTCTCGTCGGCCGAATAGATTATGACCCCGATTTTTGGCACTGAAAGGGAATAATCCTTAGGGACTTTTCGCAGAAAGGAAGAAGAATAACAGGGCAATACTTTGATAAATTATTGGACAACTTCGATAAGAAGTTGAAAGAGATACAATCTCATTTGGCTAAAACAAAGGTCTGGTTTCATCACGATAACGCACCAGCATACTCATCAGGAATTTTCGCGACCAAATTACATGAATTGAAGTACCAATTACTGCCGTACCCACCGTACTCGTCTGACCTGCGAATTATTTCTGTTCCCCAACATAAAAACTAAGCTTCGAGAGTTTGACAAATTGCGCTTTTTGAAGTGTTTAAAGAAGTTGCAGAAATGATCAGAGAAGAGTATAGATGTCAAAGGGGATTGCATTGAAAACCCGAAAAAATAATTTGCAAAAAACCTGCATTTTCATTCATAACACGGGTAGTTATTGATCCACCCTCGTATTTTGTCTAACATTTTTATAATAGACTACAGAATTAAATATTTTTTAAATATATTTACCGATGATAAATTCAAAAGTGCAAAAGTTGGTCTGCGAAGGAACGTTTTACATAGCGTTTATCTAAATCAATGCCGCCTCATTATTTCTTCACAAATTGAATACAACTTTGGAAAGTACTAGGCTTATTCTATTGGAAAGAAACTGAGAACTTATGTTTTAGATTAGCATTTTACTTTTGATGTATTTACATTTTTAAATAAAAGCTTGCTAAATTCGATATAAATGTGCAAAGGAAAAATTAATTAGTATAAAAGACCTCAAGTTTAAATAGCCTGTAATAGATCGTTTAATGTAAATTTTAAATTATCTGCTAATAAACTTTGTAGTAAGAATAAAGCAGGTTCTTGACTAGATTAATTTAATTAAAGTGCTGTATAGATCGATCAATTTTTCATAGCATTGCAAACAGAACTAAAATTGAACTTCCTTCCTACATTGAAGTTTGCTAACATGTATATCAAGCGAAACTGCATTAAAATTAGAATAACATTTTAGGCTCTGAGTAACGAATTCTGCTGTAAGAGATATAATTCCAAATAATTTATGTACATTTACGAAATTTAATGATTTTTTCGACTCATAATATATTTACAGTCACTTATAATTGTGCAGTGATTATTTACATCCAATAATTATATAAAGCACAGTTTATTTTTCTACATATATCTTTAAACATTAATGTTAGATTTGCAACTAATTAAACAGTAATTCCTCTATTTAGATCTAAACTATAACTTCTAAAATATTCCAGAGAAGATGTGAAAGCATGATCAAATACAAATCATAGTTAAAAATAGTACATGATTCATGACAGAAATCCATAACAACTTTATTGAATGGTCGCTACTTATGGCTACTGCGTCCCGTAACCGCGATCTTAACCTGTGCAATTGAGATGTTTCTACTGTGAGTCTTTCTTGCAATCCAAGTTTTTGTAAAAATAACAGTCAAATATTGTTCTCCTTAGCAAAACCTCTCTTGGATTCCAACTGCCTACCAGGCTAGGATGTCTATAACTAGAAAAACTACCCCTATTATGTTGCACCCCACTCGTCAGTTGAATTGTTCTAGCCCATAGCCGATCTGTTGCGTGACAAATTCTTAGCGCCATTGAAAAAAGTGCTTCTGCCCTTTCTGTAATTTCACAATCGGGCAGCCAATGCATCACATACTTAGATACCGTATATTTCCAATTTCAGACCCCTGATGCAGTATCTTTTCTACGCCACGATATCGTCTCTTAAATTCAGCAGCAAAACAATGGAACATACACAGATTTTTTGCAGTACAATGAACCGAAGGGTACCTTCTGCATACGTTCAGGGGTAACACCGAATCGGGCTTTGGGAGATTCTGAGAAGAATGCTGGAATATCTGTACCTTCCATGTTCCCCTACCGAAAGTGGTATCCCTTTGTTCTTGGTTTGCATCTTTAACAATTTCCTGCGCCTATAACTTGTTCATGTATACCGCTTAAGATTTTCCAATAAATTGTTGTTAATTCAATATATTAGATTGTTAGTGCTTGTTTTAAATTTATACGAGCTTTTCCATGATCGCCGTGGCTTAGGTAATAGACTTTGTCGTCTCTGCGGCAGGTATAACTACATTAGCTTATTGGGTTGAAATCCTACAGCTTTAGAATTTACATTAAACTGAACCTTCGGTCGATCACTAGCAATACGAATGTTACCATACTTGTCCATGTAAAAAATTCAGCTTTCGCTGAAAGTTCTCAATGTACTCGTTACCAGTGTTATTCTCATCTCCCACGTATTATCGAATTATAGATAACATGCCCAAACAACAGTTTGGCTGTTCGAAATATAAGTGCTCATAGCCATTTTGATGATTTGGGACAACTTTCGATAAATATTTGCCCATGGTTTGGTTCAGTCATTTCTGGCAACATGATGTTCTACCTCAAAATCATATGGCGGTGGTCGTTCAATACGCCTAGAATTTGAATGCGGCGTTATCGGTAGGAAGTTTTATCCTAAAAGACGTTTCGTTTAGGCTTTGACAAATATCCTCCTGAAATACTCCACTACTTTGTCTTGTCGGCACTAAACCGGCGACAGCATAGCACCAACAACGGCATGACTTTCAGCTGTGTCCAAACAAAATTTTACTCTATCTGAATATAAATGTAGTTAGCAATAAACGCGTACGGTTTTCGAATGGCTACTCACAATTATTTTTGCAGAAATAGTGTTGGGTACTTTTTGTTAAGCTTAACAATGTCTGCAAATACACGAATCGGCGATAGTATGCTTCGAAGTTCGTGTTTTTTTTAATGACGTCCTTGATTTCTTCTTTTAATTTGTTTGTGATTTCCCTTTAAAACTTGTTTTGACTGGATTTAGTTGATGTCATGTATTTTAGTAATTTATTTGTGACTTCATCTTGTATTTCAATTTGACTTGATTTAATCTTTTCTTCTAATTTATATTAGCTTTAATCCATTATATCCGAGATTTCATGTTGTTTGTGAGTGGAATATGAACCTAGTACACTTAATATTAACTTAGTCATATATTTTATTTCATATATTTATTTTTTTATTATTTTCTGCACATTCACGATTGAAATATTTAAATACCACTTCTGACACTAATTAGCAACGTAACTCGCAAGTTATTTAATTATTTATTTAGACTGACTAATTTATATATAACTAATTATACCAATCGCTTTATGAAATATTTATATATACTACCGGTACCTCTTTACTTACATCTTTGCACACCAAATTAATTTTAGAACTAACTATGGAGTCATTCATCCATTTACAATTTAAATTACAACTTTCTAAGATATTCCAGAGAAAATGAGAAAGTATAATTCATTAAAACGAGTAATGCCATATAGGAAATTCCTCACAAAAATCCAAGACAAGTCATTGATAACTTTGATTCAGTACGAAATAACAGAGTAACAATATGAGGTACAAAAGTTACCTTTAGAAATTATACTTATCTGAATATTAAACTGGAACACGGGCAGATATATGAGAAGGACTTTAACTTGGTAGTCGTTTTTAGACGTAGCTTTTAAGCACCGTCCTAAAATTTCATTATTTGTCGACAGAAGTAGTGAAGATATGTGAAGTTAAATCCAGGTATCCTATGTATACACATATTTGGTTACAAACGTTAGACAAATAAGTCAAACACTAAGAAAGAATTCAATTTCAAAAAGAAAAGTTAATTATAATATAATCTTTGTTATTAACATTAAAGGTTTTTATTTTTCCTTCGTTTCGCCTTATTTATCATTTAATGTCGCTAACTTTATTTATTTGGGGATAGTATTTCTCTCTGTTATTTAATTAAAGCCATAAATGACAAATTCTACAAAGTTTCTGAATCTTAACCGTATTAATTTGATAAAATTGCAGGAAAATATTTTATTCATAAATTATAATGAAAACTTTATGCCTAGAAGACATCAAAGGAATTTTAATATGTACATGGCGAGTCAGCCAAAAAATATTGTTTGATAAATCAGTTTGAGTATTATGATTGATGACTGAATCTTTAATAGTTTATAAGAAAGTGAAATTGACATAGACGCATCTTAAAGACATCAGTTTATATTAACTTTTTACCGGATATATTTGAATTATAAATTTATAATTTGTGTACATCAATCATTTATTTAATTGTTTTTTTGCTTTTTACAACGAGCTCTATAGTGTCGTTTAATTACGGATATACATATGTATATACGTATTCGATTTAAATCTTACAAACTCCAAAGATGGCTGACCTAATGGGGTATCTAATATCCCACTTTACGCAACAATTATCGCATTACAATTTTAAATTGCTCAACTAATTTCGGTGTTGGCGTGGTTTTAATAGGTCTTCATAAATTCTTCTTAACTTTTCAGCATTACACATATTAATAATTTCTTGTGACACAAAAAAGCTGATACGAGTAAAATTTATAAATTGTGTATATTATTGTACTAATCAATAAGTTAGTTCTCTTCAGAAGAAGGAATTATGGAGTTAATATGCTCCATCCAACTACAAAATCTAACTGAACTTAAGATAATCGAGAAAAAACTTTAAACTTTAAAATCTACAAAGAACTATGCATTACGACTAAAGCTTTCCTCTACATCTAAATAACTAAAGCATAAAAGGTTGCTGCTTTTATCTCCCAGAAGTAACTTAAGGTTTTGATATTCCGACTGAAAAATAAATCTATTTTAGTTCATAAAACAAAGTCGCGACCTTCAATTATTAAATCTATAGCTTAATGCTTCCAAAAGGTTGTGCTTTTAGGTATAATAATTGAGAACGAAATTATTGATACTAATTTACTTATAACAATTGTGGTTCGCTGAGAACAACAATCATAAGCCTAGAGGTATTCTTTATAAACAATTTCTAGATGCTTTTCAAAGTAAATGAACTTAGCACTTTTACAGTATAAAAACAAATATCCTAAATATCCACATCTCTCTTTAGGTCCTTATAAATTTCTATAGTCTAAGCAATCCTTAAACACTTTTTCTAATTCTTAGGTTAATCAAATATTCTACAAACTCAGTTCCAGGAAGTATTTCGGAAAGTGGGTTCAAAGCGATAGATATTCGTTCTAAATAAGTTTCTGGTGATTCAACCTCAGATTCAAACAATTTTATCACGTCTCTCTTTCGATCATAATGACATTAAGTTGCCAACATCAGAAATCTTTATAATTGTCCCTTAAACTTGAACCTGTGTTGTTAAAACCAACTGTAGTCCCTAACCCTTAGTATCTAGTAGCTATTATAATTCACTAAAATTACCGAATCGTCATCGTGCATCCGCTTAGTCATGGATGCATGGAATAATTCTAAAACTATCGTAGGAAGTACACCAACACCAGTGACATATCCCTACGATGCCGATGCTATGTGTCATGGCGTAATACACGTTTTGTTAGTAATACACTACTTATTTCTAGTACTATTTGCTTGTTATACCTTTGGTCATTACATAGGTGATACGATTGTGTACCGTAATTCTTCAAATAGAGAGTAATTTCCAATTTGCGGTATTGATATTTGTTTCACATCTGCAACACCAAATTTACTCTGTGAAAATGACCCGCAATGAAGACAATGCTAGTCTTGCACCTGAACTTGCTGAAACTCATGAATTTCTAGTTATTCGTCCAAGAACAATAGATCGAGACAAAAAAATGGAGCCAAGAAATCCACCACCATGAAAAGACGGTATTTTGCCAAAAAGTTGCAATAGGCTAAATTCCAATTGGTGGCAACAAAGCAAGTGCTAACAATGAAAACAGCAAGATGCAGTGAGCATGAAAATTAAAAGGATGCAATCCCAGAAAAAATATTAAATGGGGCTACTGCACAATTCTGTATTTTAAATCGCTTTTTCTTTTATAAATGTTTGTATTTTCTAAACAGGGTATGATTTAAGCTACAGGCGACAGTAAGAGCAACGCTATACTAATGCTGCTTTTTGTAAAAAAAATCAAAAATGAAGTGAGCAAAGTTAGTTGCCTAAATAAGGTGGAGTTTTCCCCCTCAATTATTTTCATAGAATCAGCGAATTCGCCCAATTTAAAAGGTATTTACTTTTTTTAACGCAAAGGCCGTTACTTATAACAAAGTTATGAACATTTTTGTTAGCTATAAAGAGTTATACATAGTTTATCATCTTTGTCTATTGCAATTATAAATCTATTGAAAGTATAAGTGAAAAATAAATACTACGTACCACCTGTAGGTGCTGCACGCATTGGAAGGAGTTATGCATCAACAATGAGAGTGAATCGGTGATAGAGTAGGAATATTGAGCGGGTCTAATTTATTTCATATTTTTTGTATAACGCAACCTTTGTATTTTAAACACTTCTAGAACCATTCAATAATAAAATAATTAAATCATAAAATAAAAAATTGAGACATCTGCACAAATTGCAATATATGCTAAGATGGTAACAGCTGAGCTTAAGTACAGTATGAAGTTGTGAATATTTAGCTGCAATATTGTTTTTTATACAAGCATTTGTTGTAGCAACATTTCCTCTAGTTACTTGCATTTATACGTTTGTTTAAGTAAGTTGCGTTCAACATTTAATGCCCTTACTTCCAATCACCCACGGCTCTGCCGTTTTTAATTGTCGACCCAACTCTCCTAGCGTGTAGACAGTAGGTAACCACATTACAAAAATTTTTGTTTCTAATTTAGACGCGGTAGTTGTTGAAGTCAATCCCAAAAATAACTCAGGTGCGAGAAAAATACCAACGATCTGTTCAAAGTTTACATCAAAGATGCCGGGTTCGCTAGGAAAGGCGAAAAGTATTTGTTTGTTCTAAAGCAACTAACCGAGAATTCTTGGATGCCTTCGTAGTATCTGTAATTTTACAATAAGATAGTCATCGTTATTAAAGTCCTCTACATTCGTTTGCATATCTATGTCCAAACCTGAAAAACTTTCTGCGCCATCTGAACTGTTATATAAAGACATATTTTCATTATCTGTGTAGCTGATGTCTTCAGAGTGATTTGGAAAATAAAGTGCCCTTTCTTTTCGTCTTAGACCCAAAATTTGAAATATCTTTGCTGCAACCAGCTGCAGGTTCAACATTTGCTGTAGCAACGTTTTCGTTAACTTGTTATTCTTAGGGAAACACCTTTTGCTGCGGGAATGACAGCTTCTTTTGGCGACCTTCCATTGGCAGTTTTTTATCGCCTTTTCTAAAACCTTGCAACTAATTATAAAGTGTATCGCTCACTATGTTATTATCATTTGGCGTGTCACTGACGCACTACCAATGAATTCATATTCTAGCGAAGTCTGCTAAACTTTATTCCGTAATGTTGCAACTCGTGATGGCTTTCTTAAAAAGGAAAGGATAGTTTTATTAACTAGCTTGAAAACTCCTGGAGCTGATTCTCGTATTAACCTGAAATAGTAGCTCGAAAACTACAGTTCAAACGTTGTTTAAGGTGCTATACTTCTATTGTGAAATTGGTTAGAGTATATGCTATATTGTGAATAAGCTGCAGCAATATACATTATACTTGTTAAGAATACCCTATGGTGGCAGTGCTTGGATTTGAATGAAGGACTATATAGTGATGTTCACCGAAAACATATTCGATAAAGGTAAAACGTGTACAGGGGTAATATTAACCCATTAATTTAAATGTAAGTAATAAGAAATACAACCAATGCCTAGTACCCTGGAACTATGTTTTGCTTTAATAAGTAAAGCGTAACTCCAATAAGTTCTTTACCAATGAAACCAATGAAAAGTATAATAAATATTTTCAATACATAAATAATAAGTGATGTATAAAAACTTGAAAAGATGAATTTTTAAGTATGAAGTTCAATATAATTTGGGTGAAGACATTTTAAATTATTAGATTAATTATGAATACGCCCAATTTCTCATTATATTATTCAATATAATTTAATTTCGATTGACAAATAAAGAATCAGTCAGAGTATATGAAAACCAGTTTTGAAAATTTATTCCAATTTATAGATAAATGCTAAACAATATTTAGTGCATTACATAACTTTATTTTAGGCTGTAATTAAATAAAAACTTGTTATCAATTATGATTAAAAACTAAATAAAAGAAACCCCTATATGTAAGACAAGTTCACTAATTTATTTATTAATAGCACCTTCCAGATCGTCATCCATAAGATCTATTTAATCGTGGATAAGGCAACCTTCTAATGTAATGGCATGAGTAATGTCTGCCTTAAAAGTTGTAACAATTATTTGCTATATGAAATTAGGCTATTGCTGATTGCCTATTAACGGACTGCAATTCAGTACGATTAAGTATACATTTTGGATAAATAAATTACCCTAATGTTCAATACCACAATCCGTCGCTGCTTGGTTATCCTTTTGTCAGTTTTTCGCAATATCTCCGAAAAATGTAAATATTTCGCTCCCAATTAAATTTGGATGCAAAAACACAACTATGCATACCCCGAGATTGGGGCTACTTGGATATCTTTGGAAAATTGCACGAAGATAGCGCTAAAAAATGCATTTTATGGCCAAGGAGTTCTATTTCGAGATTCTATTTACTATTCGTTTTAGTTTTCCATTTTACCAATTTAGGTAGGTACTACTTTTAATTAACGATACAATTAAGAATCAATTTGTTTAACAATTTATTCCAATGATTCTTATCGAACCTAATTCTAAGTTGCTTTCTAGAGATTTTAAGGAAAAATGGCTTAATAATGTTCAAATAGTAAAAATAAAACTTCAAGAAATGAACAAAACTTAACTATAAAGCAATAAATACCTAAAAAAAATGACCGAAAGGAGCGTTGAACAAACAAAAATACCGTTGAAACACATTTGTAATATCTCTTGTCACATGACATAAAATATTTGTCAGACTCTGAGTCACCAACATCTTCATAATATTTACCCTCTAAATGATAATAATGAAAGTTATGCCTGTCTCTATTGCAGGCATTTGAAGGAAGCAGATTTTCCTTGTAGTCTCTCCAATTACATTAGCAATTTTCTCATTTTGTTTTTGCGTCTTCCGTTTACACCTGCCTAAGGCGTACTAAAGGTATTTTCATTCGTGAATTGCTTTACTGAGTCATTACGCGTGAAGTTCTAGCATTTTGTGCTTCCGATTTCGAAGCTGACTGTGATTCAAATCAATTTGTATTTATGGCAAGGGTTTTATTCCAATTCTCAGCCTCTTTCCCCAAATTCTTCTCTATACTTCAGTACTTACTCAATACTGCTTTACGACTTAGATTAAAGAAGAGTCTAGACATCTCCCAATGTTGGTGGTGTTTTGTGACCCACCTGGAATCCATTTCAGGTCCTCATTTGAGATAAGTTGTGAAAGTCCTGTTGTTCCAAATTCTGTTAGTAATTTTGGTTAAAATTTGTAGATATGCCCTTCAGTAGCCGAAAAAGCAATACTTGGAACTGCTGTTTTAGTAAATTACACGAATAACGGCTTTCCCTTCTCGGGTCCTCTGGAAACCTTCTTCGGAATTCTTTCATTGGCCTAAATACAGTCACTTCGAATGACTAGATTAAATGTATGTTATTGTTTGAAAGGGTGTTAGTTAGGTGCTATTTTTATTACAAAATTTAATGACTATCGGAGAAAAAATACTTGTTAATTATTACCAATCACAATAGTCACAGCTCTAGATTACAGGACATGTTGGATATGCGGCAAAGGGATTTTCAAAAGCGACATTAGGACTGTTGGCATGTTTTATTCCAGGAAACCCACCCTTTGCCCTGTTTTCGTAAAAGTGACTGACCTACACAGCCATGGGTGGCAATAACTTTCCTTTAGCATTTGGGTAATTTTAGACCATTTTCGCACTTTTCGTGATTCGAGAGACCACAATTCCTTTTGCGCCACGATAGTCGGTGACACTAATCTCATGGTAACTGCAGATATTAATCTATTCAGTTCCTTGTAGTACATTATCAATATTATGGAAAGGTTTACAATGACTTGTTTGTCGGTCGACGGTGTAGACCATTTGGTGTTAGAGGCCAGACACAAGCTAAAATTATTTCTGTGTATGAATGATGTAATAATATCTTCTCCGAGAATGTTGTATATAACTTGTTTTCCCTGTTTTTCCAGGCATATGGCAATTAGTGCACTTACATCGTACCGGAAAAGTGGAAAACCCTATTATTCTATCTCGTTCAGGGCCTCTCCGCAGTGGAAGAAACTGTCGGATGATGAACTGGTCTCAAACTCCTAACAGGAAGCTTCCCAACTAACTATGTATGTGGTATCCCATGGTACCCGTGGGTATCATCATAGAAGGCCTGGGTAGCTTTTCTATATCCTCTTTTTTAAAACTTTGTTAAGGTCTAGGCTTAAGGTCTGTTGTATTTCCTCACTATTTTCGGTCACTATGAATCTGAAACAAAAGACAATCCTGCAAGCACTAGAAATAACTTAAGACTAAAAGACCATAGAGGAAATGAAAGAAAATCACTGGGTAGCCAATTAGACCCGGTTTACGTTATATTAACTAACTAATCAAAAGAAGGACCCCATTATGTCCACGATTGTAAAGCTAAAATATAAACTAACTAATGGGAACTCCCATCTTAAACATGAGGCACGAAGCATTTAATAACAGCAAACACACAAATATCTAATGTATTTTATATTAAAATAAATATTAAGAAAGCGCCCTGGAAAACAAAATTAGAATCTTTTAAATTGACTGTCTGGCACATGCTTTTTGCAAGACGCACAAACGTAAGTATTAATTCAAGCCTCTTCGTAACGTTTTTCGAGTCGTCCCCTCTTCAACATGTTTAAACTGATATAAAATCTTATCTCGCCACTTTTAATTCCCTATTTTCAGATCATTGCCTATTAATGTAAGCCTAATGTAAGCCTAAATACAAACCAATATTTAATAAAAGAATGTAACAAGAATTTGCGAAAACTAAAGTATACACTTATTGTAAAATTTTATATGAGAACCAAATTATCTTAATAATTAGAATACGTTCTTAGTTTTTAACATTGCATTTACCATTTCAAAAATTTTAAAAAACAGTTTAGTTAGTTCGCACTTATTGCACTTAACTACCAAGCCACAAATTACTATTTCGACCATCTAGTGATGTAATTTAAGAGCATCGTTGTTATGTCAGTTGAAAGGCACAGCAATCCAATTTTATTGGTACTTATATAATATCTACAAAAAAGAGTAATAGTAGTAGTAGTAGTAGTAG
Organism: Phrixothrix hirtus; assembly: GCA_024586415.1. Classification (NCBI taxonomy): domain Eukaryota; kingdom Metazoa; phylum Arthropoda; class Insecta; order Coleoptera; family Phengodidae; genus Phrixothrix; species Phrixothrix hirtus. The sequence goes on along the minus strand of JAHWXV010004431.1, from coordinate 3,777 downwards.
TAGTAGTAGTAGTAGTAGTAGTGTATACTATTTTTCTGCTAATATAATAGAATACATGGAGATATTTGAATAAATTATTGAAAAAAATCGACCAAATCAACAATTCCGTGAATTTCTATCTTAAAAGCAAATTTAATCACAAACTTGAGTCACTATATATTAAAAAACTAAAGTTCTTATATTTTCTGTCAGTAGGTGTTAATTATAATTTAAAGATACCTTTCATACCAATAATCCACCCATCATGTTGGATTTTTTAATTACACTCAAGCTCGAATTGCAACCTTTTAATGATAATCTTAGAAAATACAGATACAATTACAATTGTGTCTGTTCATATATTCCATTTCATTCATTTACTGTCCGGATTACTATTCCTGACGTTTTACCATTTTACTTTATAAATTTAAGTAAATGTTCCAACTATTAGATTCTAAATAGTCTTCTTAGCTTTCAAGAAAATAGTTTCCATACTGTGTATTTTAAAAGTAATCTCCCTTTATCAAAAGTTTAAATTGACCAAAAACCCTTACCTTCGGATACTTAAATAAAACTATAACGCTACGTTTTGAGTGATAAAAGGATGACTATAAGTTACAGCGACACTGTAATAACTGACGGCTCATTTATAATCCCTTTTCCTTCTGCATATCACAAGCCGTTTCATTAATTCAAATTAAAACGGTCAAGTATAATTTTTGTGGAAAGTAAAATAAAATGAATTAAACATAAACCCCACAAAAAATGTCCTTCGTGACAGGTCAAAATTTTTGAGACTCATATTCGCATCGTTAAAGTTACAATAAGTAATTAGCGTTAGGAAATTAGTTGAAAGTTTTATTCGGTTAAATGTAAAAGAATTTTGTGTTCTTGCTTGTGGAATATCGGACTTACTAACAAATATTAAAAGAGAAATATAACTGTATTCTTGACAATTGTTACAATACTACGCGCTTAACATCAAGCATGGAAAACAAACACGTTCTATGTTTTCAAGGCGTGATCTATAAACAGTTGGTTTGAAATCGCACGTTAACTACATCTGCAGAAAAACATTTTGTAATTTAAATGTTATCTAATCGTTTGGAATAGCATACACCTATAAGTTATCTAAATACTCGTACATTAAGTGAATCTAAATATCAACGAAATTCATATAAATAAATGAGCTTTACATTCTCCAATTGCTAAACTAGAAATAAGCTAAGACCTACAAAATTAGACAACACTATCCTTTTATGGAAAGTTTCGACGAGCATAAAATTTTAGCCTTAAATAGACTAAGCAGTTTTAAAGCAAAAAAGTAATAGCAGTTAGTATAAGTATAGATTACAAAATAATCTATGTATATTTCAAATAAACGTTAATTTGTATTATATTTGGTTTCTGCTTAACAAAACCTTCTCAGAACCTTGCCGTTTTTTTAACTTGCGCACATTCTTATTTGAAGAAGTATCTCATTAAAATTTACGACTTAATTTAAGAGCTATTTATAGAGCCTAGTAGAATACATTTTTCTACAAGGCAATAAATATTAAAATCAGACTCCGAGAGCAACTCATTGTATAATAGAATAAATAAGCAAAGTACAACTATTCAGCAGAAAAAATTAAACAGATACTGAAGTCCAATAAACAAATTATAACTTTGAAAGCTAATAACAACACCCTCGTAAAGCACTTGAAACATAATTATATTCTGCAATTCAATAAATCAACAATTAAATAAATTTAGCAAGCTGAACTAGCTACTTGAAATGCCTCTGCACCTTTTTTGTGAAAGAAAAGAATGAAAACGTTGACTATAACCAATTATTAAAAAAATAGGTCAACTAAACGTTCAAAATAGTTTCTAATAATAACACATGATGTCCGGGATATTACCTGCGTTATTTAATACATGTGAACACAAATTCGGAAAAATATTTAGTCTAATTCGAAAAAATTGATTAAAAAATCCAAATCGCTAGTTACCTACATATAAGCATGCGTTGTACTTATATCACAAAAACAGATTTCATTTATTTAATATCATATTACTGTACGTTAGCCGGTTTGTTCTACTCTGAATGAGTCAGCCGTGTAAAGTTATCTTTGCAGCAATAATTTGAAGATACTATTTTTAAAATCATGTATTTCAATTTGTCTATTGTGCTATTAGTCTAATCGCCAGAGGTTTTTATCTCGCACTAATGGGAATCAAAACGAAATATTCGGTGATGGTTAGTTCCTTATGAGTGTAAAAAAGGGAAAAAAGTTCTCAAGGGTAGGGGGTGTGCAAAGTCCTCAAAAATGTCCTAATAGGTGCAAAAATTTGTGTAGATAACAAAATTAAAGAGGAGGAGTTCTGCACAAAAAAGGTTCTAATGAGTTTTTACGTCCTCGTGGACCCTTATCGTTTCTTCTAATGAGTGTGTATAGTATACTGACGCCGATTTAAAGATAGTCGGATACAGAATATTATGAAACATATAGTAAAAACTAATTTAATGACATCAAATTTCCTATTATAATTTCAAGATTTGTTAATACTAATTTTTGCGTCCTTAACCCTACAAGGAAATTTGCTTCAAGAAATTAATTTAAGCATGAAGTTAAAATTATATTTAACCGTATATTGGTTGAAATTTTTTGATAAAGGTAAGATACAAACTGTAAAAATAATTATGTATTTCCAATTCACCTTACAGATTTTGAAAATGATTTTTTAGTTGTACCAAAAATACATAACTGTTGTCAAATGAACTGATTTTGGTTGATATAAAACAACAGCTTTATTCAATTTTTGAATAAGGAGGAAGGTAATAACGAAGATTAGTCAGTGTCACATTATCTTAGTTGGCGCCCAAGACCCAAAAGCAATGAAGCCTAAACATGCTATTAATTGTAAATGCGATACTAAGGTTATTACAATATCTACCATACAGTTTAGGGTATAAAATAATGTATAGCAAAATTAAAACTTATATCAACAGTAATAAGCAACAAATATTTTTGGAACATTTTATTCTATAAATAGATAAATATCATCGTTCAATAAGCACCTAGAATAGCTACTAAAATATTTTTTTGTCAAAATTCTTCTTTATTTTTCTAGATAGTCTCCTTCAAATGCGATACAATCATTTCAACGCTTTTATAACTTTTTTACAACATGTAGAACACGTGTAGAACAATCTATCTTTGGCTTCAAAATAGCCCTAAATTACAGCGATAACTTCATTAGAGCCAAATCCCTCCCTATAGCATTCTTTTAAGCTCTGCAAATAACCAGTGACCACTGGGGGGCAGATCTAATGAATACTGTGGATGGGGAAGCAACTGGAAGCACAAATCGTGTAGTTTGGCAATCGTTTTCAACGACTTGTTACACGGTGCATTCTCTTGGTGAAATATCACCTTTTTCTTCTTCATTTATAGCCCTTTTTTTTAGCGATTTAGTCCTTTAAACGCGCCAATAATCGCACGTAATATTCTCCATTGATGGTTTTTCCCTTTTCCCTTTTCCGCTTCTCTAAATACAGAGGTCATAACCTGGCTGGCATACTAGTATGTCTTTGAACGTTTCGGGCGGCTTTCACAGGCTGCTCTAGGCTCAACTGACTGTCGATTTGATTCTGGAGTGAAATGGTGAATCCAAGTTTCATCCATTTTATTTCGAGTACGTAGAGCTCTAAATCATCGATACGCTGTTGTTTTTGTTCCATTGTGAGCAAACACAAGACCCATTTGGAAAAAAGGTTTCTCATAGCCAAATTTTGATGCAAAATAGTGAAAG
>JAHWXV010004430.1:0-12539 GCA_024586415.1 Phrixothrix hirtus | reverse complement strand
GCATATTTGGTCAAAAAAAGGCATATAAGTGCATATTTTAAAGACAAACAAGGCATATATATGCGCATATTTTGGCTGCATTTAAATGCATATATTCCGCACCCAACTTATTAGTAACAAACTATTACATTACGATGAAGTCGCCAACGTGGTTTGATAAGATGACCTATGATTTATTCAGCACCCACTGCAACTGTCTGCGTATTTTATGTACTTGTAGTAATTCTTTTCCGCATCGTTTCTGCCATAGAGTTTTAATAACTCCATCAATTTTTATCATGCTCAAATTAATATTACAAATGAGTTGTCAATACTTTGTATATGTGTGTGTTCATATTCAATTATGCGAGAAGTTCGTTAATTTTTGCAGTGCCTTTTCATTGTTCGATTGCGAACTCCTGGATCCTAATAAGCATCGATCCCTAACTTCAATTGTAGGGAAATAAATTCATTTTGTTATAATTAAACATTATCTTAGGTGCATCTTTACTCTTGGCTCCATTAATTCCCTAGGAGTTTCTATTTATTCCGTTCAAGACTGATGGCATCAGGTGTAGCATAACCAATCTGTACCGATCTTGTAAAGGCTTGCCTATCCGTCAAACACTGAGACAACATTATGCTATCTTAAATTTGAGTTCAACTTCCGGAAGGAGCACGTAAGTGAACAACGATCCGTTTATTATCGTTTGTTTTGTGTCTTTAACTCTTTAACAATGAGCTTATTCTCAGCCTTAAAAATTTAAATTAAAACTTCTGGTTGAAGGATTAATTCTTTTATAAAATTTTTGCAGTTCACGCTGTATAAATAAATGCTATCGGTCATCTTATTTTCATAACTAAGGTTCGAATACATGTTACGTAATCAATCAAACCCTGGCCTACATATTATCCAATTTAATTTAATGATTTACCGAAATTCACAGTAAAGTCACATTAATTTTGTGTCATGTTTATTGACGCGAAGTGATGACATTTATAATTAAATCAATTGTTGATATTAACATTTGATTAACTAAATATTAAGTTTAATGCAATTTTATTTCGACGATTCCATTTTATAAACATCAAAGGCAGAGAACTGTCTTTTAAAACAATTTCAAATACCTTCTGTGTAGTTCATTTTTTACAACTCTAGATAGATACCAAACTCTAATTATGGAATTAAACGCTGCTAATTCAATAACTAAAGTTGGTAATAATTTCAAGGTTTTTGCATATTTTCTCTCCATCCAAGTACATAATGAATTTTGGATTGTTATGTTTTAATTATAAATCCCTAAATATATTTGCTTTAATAATGCATTCTTACTATTAACTGCTTCGAACGCATATTTAAAGCATTCATGAATTTAAGCTTTGTAATTTGACCTAGTATTTTATTGATTTTAAAACCCAAGACCTAAATATTTCTAAAAGAATCTAACAAATTTTACTGATTCAGTAATCAATTAAAAGAAAATATCTTAGACGTAATAATTTTGAAGAAATACCCTACAAGTTAAAATTAATTACTAACTTTATCAAAGGTGGACTAAAGTGATCCCAATATTTTAAATTAAAATAAATATCTCATGGTCATAAACGATTGACTAAATAGAAATTGAAGTTAATGTATCAAAAAAATATACATCTATATGTGAGAGCGTAACAAAAATAATATTTACTAAATTACTAAATATTTCAGTTGAATTTTGAATATACAGGCGAAAAATTCTTTTTACAACATTCATAAGCGTTCATGTTCAGTAAAATTCAGAAAAATCACTATGCTACCGAAAATCAATTCAAGCTTTACTGTAAATATAAAGAAATACAAAATGTGTAATTTCCCTAAACATCCTGACTGTAGCTATAAATATGGATCATTTTACTTCAAATAAAACGATATAGTGTAAATTTTTTAGGTGCTCCTTTGGGGAAAATCTTTCAACATTTCTGTCAGATCTGTTCATCCTACTCCAATGCTTTTTAAATTATTATCAGTAAATAAATAAACTTGATTTGTTGATAATCTTGCTGCATAAGGATAATTTTAATCATAGGTACTGTAAGTAAATAAATGTCAGCTAATATTGTAATTAAATTACAAGAATTCTGGTTTCATTTAGTAAAACTAGTTAATTGTATTGCTGTTAGTAGTTTGCAAAACAATTTAAACTGACTAGTTCACTAATTTGCATAGATTCCTTATGCTTTAGTTTAGTATTTCAGTTAAACATGTTAGTTTGTTTCATCGTAAATAATTCCAGCTACTGATACTAGCAGTAAATACTGATATCTCTCTAGTAATTTTCCTTCTAATCTTATTTTTTATTGTCTTAATTAGAACATAAACTTTACAGTAAAACAACATCCTGTGCAAATGAAGACATCTAAAAGAATTTACTAGAAATTAACCCAGTTTTTACTTTCTCTTACGTATATGAAATATAGTATAGAGAAAGTCGTTTTCGGTCAAAATTTTTGATGTCCAGTTTTTAGCGGAAATACCCGTTTTCAGGTACCCTGAGTCCGAAAAACATGTTTTTAGAAATTGGTGTGTGTGTGTGTGTGTGCGTGTGTGCGTGTGTGCGGGTGGGTGCGGGTGTGTGCGGGTGTGCGCGTGTGCGCATATGCGCGTGTGGGCTTGTGCGCGTGTGTGCGTGTGAGTGTGTGTGCGGGTGTGCGTGTGTGTGTCAGTGTCTGTGTGTGTGTGTGTGTGTGTGTGTGTGTGTGTGTGTGCGTGTGTGCGGGTGTGTGCGGGTGTGTGCGGGTGTATGCGGGTATGTGCGGGTGTGTGCGGGTGTGCACGTGTACGCGTATGCCCGTATGGGCTTGTGCACGTGCGTGCGAGTGGGTGTGTGTGCGTGTGTGCGTATGTGTGTCAGTGTCTGCGTGTGTGTGTGTGTGCGTGTGTGTATGTGTGTGTATGTGTGGGTGTGTGTAGATGTTTGCGTGTGTGTGTATGTGTGTGTACGTATGTGGTCAAGATATCTCGAAAACTAAACGTCGTAGGAAAGTGAAGTTTTATATACTAGTTTATTGCCGCCTTAGCACTTTCGTGTAAAAATTTAGTTAAAATCGAATGACCAGAAGTGCCACTTTATTCTTGTGATTTTTAGGTTTTTTGCAATTTTTCGAAAACGGCATTAATGATTTTTTTTTAAACTCACCACGTTTCTAGCGTCTGTAATGGTATATTACATGAATTAATTGGTTTCTCTGAGAAAATTTGTTGATGTGTGTTATTGAGAAAAATCTCTAAAGTTAAGCAAGGTTTTGTCTTGCGAGTAACTTGGATGGGTGACCGTTCCAATTATCGTCCTCAAAATAAAAATAAATTAATATTTTAATGATTTTTGAGCATTATTTACATACTTAATTACTTTTTATTTAAATCTATAAAATATTTTTGCTTTAAATGAGCTCAAAATTTAATTATAAATCTTTAGTACATGTATAAAGGAAATTATGAATGGATGAATTATTTATGCTTTTAAATTTAAATTAATTTTAGAGTTTACAATTTAGGTGTATAAGAAAGTCACTAACGTCAATAAATTCAAATCAAATTTAAAATATGTATGAGAAGGTCGTGTGTTGCCTCACGCCAGATTTTTATTTCACATTCTCGTTTTTAAAATTCATGAATACCGCTAGTGCGACTGTAAATTTAATATCGTCTTCTAATCAGAAATTTTGTTATAAAAAGTATTTCTTCTTGATCAAGTTAGCTTATCTTTTAAAATAAAGCTAATAATTCAGTGGGTCAGTTATTTTGTTATCCGTGAGATAGAAAATAAAATATTAACTAATATTCGATAATGTCACACAAAGCTCTATAAATGCCAGCTAATTCAAAATAGCGTCGGAGAGAGATGGCGAATTTATTATTTTACCTATCCTGATCCATCAAAATTCAAAGCTTTAACATGTGAAAAGGGGAAAAGATTTTAAGGAAGGATGAAAGAATATCAGCTCCGGCCTATTTCTATGTAGAATCTAAGAAACAGCCGTTCGCCTAGCAATAGTCAAACGATCCTGCTGTACTCACCTGAACCTATTCTCCTAATAATAAATATCGTCAACGCCACATCTAATAAAATTAAATAATAAACTACATTGGCGTAGTATGAAGTACGCACAAATAAATTAGAGTGAATAAATATGGTTACAATAAGCAGAAGATATACCAAGTTTGTCTAAAAAGAATCCTATCTTTAGGATTCGAACCCTAGTCCCCTTCCAAGTAGTCCCCTTGCTCTGTCACACACAGCCTAACAATATTTCCCCTGCTACAAGCGCTTCTGGAACGCGTCTCTTGGAATTTACTGTAGTTTCGTCGTCGCGTTCTACATTATCTACTGTCTGTTGTTCTCAGATCAAGAGCCTTTGAATGTCATTTTTATTTTCAGAAACAACCAAAAGTTACAAGAAGCCATGTCTAAAGGGTAAGGAGTTTATCAAAAAAAGTCTGGATTGGGTGGGACGAATGCACCGTTTTGTGACTTCCTGCTGATCTTTTACGGCGAACTGCATCACGAAGACGGCGGAGAACTCCTTGATAATACTCTTTAGTAATTGTTTGTCCTTTCGGTGCTACGACAATTAACAAAGACAGTCACATCACTTTAATTTTGCTACGCTCTTGGCGCATTTTCTTGGTCTTGGCGTCGAAGAACGCTTTGATTGTGATGATTGCGCTTTTGTTTCTAGATCACATCTACGCACCCGCAATTCATTTCAAGTTATCACGGTGTAAAGAAGCTCGAGATCGACGTTGGCAGTGTTTAACATGGTCTGGGTTAATTCAAATCGGAGCTGAAACTCAGCGCATGTCCAGATCATTGCGTTTTTCCCAAACCTGTCTTTCAGAATGTAGCTCGGTGGCAATTTTTGAACTTGCTATACCATTCCTTTATTTAAGTTTTCTCCATGACTTCGTCACCAAAAGCCTAGCGAATCTGTCTCCCTTCCGCGTGCAAAGTGGCGCCGCAATACTTTTGTTATTTTGCGCAGGAAATTTAAAAGTGGTATTCTTTCTAGATAACCCTCGTACAATTCTTTGCATTATTTGAATTCAACATAAGTTAATCGGGTACGCCAATAAATAAGAGATTATCGAAGATAATAGCATTTTTTGAAGTTATAGTTAATTTTTACGTGAAGCTACAAATATAATTTATTAATTGGGGAAAGCAATCACACGTCACATTTGTTAAATTGATATGAATACGGCTTAATAAATTTTAACCTCGCCCAAATTAAAACGTATTTATTTGAAATACTTAATACTTTTAATAATTACAAAATCACTCAAGAGATTAAGTTGACATTATATAACAATAAAACATTGCCAATTAAAAGTAAAAATTAATCCAAATGATGCAAAAATATAATACTACGTAAATAAAGCTACAAAGTACATATTTACAAGTAAGAAATATCTTAATCAACGTTCGTTAATAAAATTTTAAAAAAATTCACTAAGCCACTTAACTAAATTTGATGTTTAACAATATCATCTTCTAACATATGTTTCAAACATAACAAATCATTTTCAAAGATTAATTAAAATTTCTAAAATTCTAAAAATTATTTAGAAGCTTTAGTTAATACTTAAAAGTGATGTTTAGTTAAGATTACACTTTTACGAAAAGCAATCCAGGTTAATCAGGTCAGTAAAAATAGTGATGGAAACGATTGTTAAAACAATTATCATTACGGCAGTTAAGATGAATCGGGTCAACTCAGATTAATTTACGTAAAAGCCTATTGAAACACATATAAGTAAAACATAATATTATTGAGCATCAACTTTAATTTAGTAGCTTAATGAATTTTATTTAAATAATTTTGAAAACCCTCAAATTCTAAGAATGGAAAACTTTTTAATTTTACAATATACAATATAAATTAGTTTAGTGCAGTAAAACTCTTGTGGTCGCAAATTAAATGTAGATAGTCAGGTACATGCGTGGACGTTATCAACCATAAAAGAAATATTTAGAAGTAGGTTTACTAGTTTTAGAGTATAAAACAAAATTGCGAAATCGCAGTAGAAAATCAAAGCGGCGTTAAACTGAATTTCGTACAGCTTCAAGCGATACTACTTTCATAGAAACTAAGTGTATACTAAAGACGAAGTACGTCGGACTTCGCCAATTGGTCAGGTATATATTTAAGTACCTAAAAGATTGAACAGTTATCCCAAAAAAGACTAACGATAGTAAAAAAAAAGATATATCACAATGAAAAAACAAAATAAATACATATCCATTACTGTAGATGACGGTTTTCTCGAAATACAGAAATTATAGGACGCATTAGCTAGAGGTCAACCTGGACGACGAGAATCAAACCAAACGCAACCAATTCTCAAGTCAACTCGTCGTCCAAGAAAGTGTTTTAACGTGACAATATGTTACATTGTAAAGAAAAATATTAAATTAATGCCAAAAGCAAACTTTCATGTAACAAGAAGAATTATAACAATTTTGTATAAATGACAAAACATAAAAACTTTTGTATTAATATTTATCAAAATATCGTTACAGTTCTTCAATAATTGGAACGAAAATTTAAAAACATGACGAGGATGTTGTGGATCGAGTTCTCCAAATACTCTGAATTTATAAGAGAAATCGTCATGCTTTACACACGACTGGATATAATAGAAACGTTCTAAAAGATCCAGCTAATTTTGATAGCACCGGAAATACATTAAATTATTACTCTCTCGATTTGCTTAATTGTATTTCAGGAACTCTACACTATGTATACGTTAATTTAATACAACTAAACGTGTCGGGGTAATAAAGCATGGAAAATAATTTTTAACGATCAATTTCTTAAAACAGATTTATATCCAGCGTTTCAAGTTTTGCTATAATAATTAAATCTTTACCTCTCATTGATAACGAAAAAATTATGAACAGGTCTATAAAACTTGAAATTAATTACTCGTATTTTGTGTTTATATATTAAAAGGAATTAAGCACAGGAAAGAACTGATTTAAATGAGCTCTAATTTACTTGGGAGGTGTTAAGAAAAATTATATAAAATCCACCGTCGGCACACTTAAATTATAATATAAATGTGTAAAAAGAAGACGATTTAATACCCAAAAAATTTCTTATTCAAGTGTACAAGACGGCACTAGTTAGTTATCGCACTGTCATTTAATTAATCGCAACTTATGTGCTCGTCACTACTAATACACGTCCATCGATAACTTCAATTATAGGAGGATAAATACATTATGTTGCGAATTAATATTTTTCTAATTCAACTACATTCCTGGTCCATTTAATTCCTGGAAAAGGTTTCCATTTATTCAGAATAAGTTTGGTGGTATTAGATAGCACACAATCTATCTAGATCATTTTTGTAGCGGCTGCTCAACATAGGATTACCCTATCTTCAAGTTAGTTGATCTAGTTGATCTACTAAGTATTATGGTTCCTTAAATTAGATAAATTATCCGTAAAGAGCATGAAATTGACCAATCATCCGTTTATTATCTTCTATTCGATGGCCTAAAGTCCTAAAAAGGAGCTCAAACTCAGTCCTAAAATTTTAAATTAAAGTTTCTAATTGGATCATGATGCCTGTTGACTAATCGCTCGAACACTTGAATCACAGATTTTCCAATTTAATTCAATTATTTATTAAAATACACAATAAAGTCACTTTTGTAGTTAATTTTGTATAGTACTTGTAAATCTTACATTACTGAGAAATAGCGACTTCTTACTACGAAATACGTTATTAATTAAAGTCAATTATTAGTACTGCCCCTTGGAGTACTGCATACCAAAATATTATTCAAATTTCCCAGTTTTGTATTTTCAGTTCTGTTTGTATCGAAATATATATATCAATAGATGGTTGACTGGATAAATAATTATCCCATTCATCTCTGCAATATACGATGACAGCTCGAAAACTCGCTTTCATTGTCAGTTGCCGCAAACAAATTTAATTCCAAATTAAATTATTTGTATTTTCTTCCACAAATATTATAATCAACGTCATTTTCTTTTTAATTTACGTGTATGCCAGGGAAATTTAAATAATTCACGCTATTAACCAAAACATTAGTTTATGTCCGCTTTTGGGTGCTGGTGGTTCATAAGCTCAATCATTTATGTGCAGGAGCAGCTGATTTATTAACTTGTGCTAATTATCTGAATATCCTTGATATTACTTTATCTAGGATTATCTAGAGTGCTCCCGTCCCGCAACTGAATGGCGGTCTCATTATTTCAGATGTTATATACCAGTTGTTTGAACCACAATATGGTTCTTATGCATGCTTGATTTCACTGACCTTCGTCTACCCGCTGCCACATTATGTGTTTTAAATACATTTTAGCATGTAATATGTTTTATAAAGTGACGACGATTAGATTATACTAGCCATTAGTAGCCACTAGTATTGCTGATTAGTTCTTTATACATAGTTTTCAAGAAGTGATTGAACTTGTTGGACCATTTTCGCCTGGTTCATTTTAGTTTAGGACTCGCTAAAAGTGTTCTAGTAAAATGTTCGTCTTTGCTCAGTTATAAAATGATCACTTCTCAGCATTGAAGCTGGGAAATACTTTGGTAATGTATAACCCTTTTAATTTACATAATACATTTTTGATTATATAGTTTCTAGTTGTTGTCAATTGATGTGATATGCTAAGATAGCTGAAAATGATTGATACTAGAAAGGGGACTTCTAGACGCAAGATAATTTCTGTGTCGTTATTGCATGGATGGGTTATTTTATGTACATCAGTGTTTTGCTATCGATATATTTTATATACGGGATGTTAAAACAACGTTTAAATATATAAGGGGCATATAGTTCGTCTGACAACAAGTAAACAAGTATTAATGGGCATGACTCCGAAAATCAACCATTTTTGAGATAAGAACGATTTTCGTTTTTGTAAATAATTTGTAGTCGTTAGCGTTTAGCGCTACAGGACCCAGGAGTATATTCTGTTTCAACACAGGATCTAGACCTTCTCAAGAAGGAACTCCGCACTCTTTCTAAAAAGCCTGGTTGTACTCGAATTATCTGACAACATTGTTCAATTCGCTGTTGTAACTCGGTAAGATTATTTGCAGGTGTTGCGAATACTAAACTTTACAAGTAACCCCAAATACAAAAATCTAAGGGGGTTAAGTCGGAAGACTTAGCATGTCATGGAATGGGACCCCTCGGCTTTCTTTCATTTTCAAAAACCAAAATCACTTTTATCTCGAAAATGGTTCATTTCCAGGCCTATATTTATTAAAACTTTTTTACTTGTTTTCGGTCATACTATATGCCCTTAAATATCTAAACGCTTTCTAACAATACATATCGATATAGAACTTTAGCTTATGTATGTGTCGTAATTTTATTCAAATAAGTTTAAATTTGACTAAACTATGCTTCGATTTTTATGGAAATTGGGGAATCATTTCCAATATTAATGAAGATATGCACATTTTCTCCGCATTTGAATTAATTTATATATATTATTTGAAAATGTTAGGACTATTTTTAGTGGTAAGTACTCAATCTTTTACTTCTTATTATTTTTTTATTATTCATTTAAAACGAATTTGCACACCTGTTATATCTACTGCTATAAATTACTTTTGCATACACAGACGGTTAAAACTCTTTCATTTCCAATGTATCTGTTATTTCAGCTACATTATATTTTATCATTCGCATATTTTATACAACTTACAGGAGATGAATGTACTGCGTAACATTCGGCATTGCGTATAGTTATTTATGCTTGTTTTGTGGCTGATACTTAGACTAGAACTATCATATAGCCATTTCACCATGTGCACTAGAATTTCACGGAATATGGAGAAATTTCACTGCCAGTAGGTATGTTTCTAGGCTGAAAGGTTTAGTGATCTCAATCTGGTTTGAACCCACGTCCCTTGTATGTTGAGGCAAACATGCTAACCACTGCATCAAGGTGTATCCGCAGAGTTTATTGAAAATTTTATGTAAATGCTCGACATAATTTGCTTTTCTTTACTTTACTTACTACGTATTACAGTCAACAGTCAATTGTTTCCACTCCCTGCTTCCTACTCACCGTTAGTGCTGAATTAGCCATGTAGCTTTTCTATTCTTTTAGTTAACATTACGTGGGTGAATCTACTTTTCCGGTTTTATCGTACGTTAACGTCACACGTATCTTCCATTATTTTAAATTTCTTTCTCCGTTTCCTGTAACTTACCCTCCACTTTTTATTGAGCCTTTTAAAGATTAACCTGAACACAAAGAAATTAGAAACATTTTCCCTTCAGTACTGACATAATTATTAATTTTAACCGAAAATATGTTCAGCATGTTTATTTGTATTGAACTTCAGTTTTCTAATTATAAGACAAATTCAAGAAAATGAAATTCAGAATATTTTATTATTCAATTAATAACAAGGGACAGAATTGACAACTTTGTTGATTAGCACCTTTGAATAAATAGTGGGAGGAAGTAGCCTAGCATAGTAAGAGAGCAGAAGGCGATGATTTTTACATATGGTGGATAAATATTTCCAGTTACTAGTAATGTGTCCGTCAGCTTTCTATATGGGTACAAAATGTTTGTATTCAAGAATAAAGCTTGTACATTTTACTTACTAACTCTAATAAAACAAAATTTTCCAACAAATCATGTATTGTATATGGCTTTATGTAAAATTTACCGCTACATTTCTAGATAATTATTCTACAACTTTATTATTTTAAGCAGCTATTATGTTGTTGTATTCTATTTATTATTAACGTTTCACTGCCTTATTTAATTTTGGGAACACAGTTAAAATTATAAGTGATCAAAGTCAAATAAAAAGTGTCCATAACATGGTATTTATAAATATTGAACGAAAGATCCAAAGGTTATATACCATTCTAAAATATGGTAAATATTAATCAAAATTCATTTACAAATGTTTTTAACAGTTTTTGAAATATGTTTAAATTGAAGATCCTGAAAATTTCTTCATGTTTTATCTTTGGCGAAACTGCCTAAATTAAGTCATTAAATTAATAAAAAAATCATAATAATCAATTTATACCATATATTTTGTATTAATATAAAATTAATTGGCACGCATCTAGTATAATTAATTATATTTATTGATATTATTATTGAATTTTCAAACCGAAGTGAAATACAAACTCACAATTGATTATATTAAAATATTATCTACGCCTGTGTTTATTGTTGAGATTGAAATTGCAACCTATCATTAAAAAGTAACTTTACAATTAAGAAAACAATAATAATACTTATTGATGAAATATTCCTATATTCTTGTTTTTGGCGTTTGAGAACGTTTGCAAGCTACACAGCTAACAATTTCTATCAATGTTTGATATTAAGCCTATACACGCATCTCCTATAAATTCCAACTAATATAGTATGAATATGGATTTACAAGACGGCTACTTTCGTCAGAATTCTAGGCAACGGTAATAACATTAAACATTCTCCCACTATTTATGCAAAGGTTATCATATACAAGTTTTCCAGTTCAAAGGAAGGTTGGGAAAGTTGTTAATTAGAAACCTTGTCACGTTTTTAACAAGCCTTCAATCCGAAACTATATGTTAACTTTGGTCTGAAGAGAAACTTCTTTCAACAATGCTCCTAGATTGTGGAAAATTTAAATAATGTTCGGATGACGAACATTCTTGGATTATGAATGACTCTATACGGTAGGTACTAATGAAACCACACTAAATGTTCAACGAAAAACGATGTCGAAAATTAGTCTCCATGGTTTTATAGCTATTTGTAGTATTTGTAATTCCGTCTATAATAAATGACGCTTCATTAAAAAAACAGTTTCCCCATAAAGCTGTTGGTCTGCAATTACCTAATGATAAGAAATTCAGCACTCGCTGGATAGTCAGCAGGTTGTAATGCTTTAGATAGATGGAATGTGATACGGACATAAACCAAAACTATGTAGCGTTCTCCACGCTTTCATTCGGATAACACCGATAGGATTTGATACTACCCGTATGCTATTACAAAAGATAGTTTCGAACATATTAAGAATAGTTTCCTTTCCGACAAGTGCTTGCTTACAGTGCGATCTACAGTAGCTTTTGAAAAAGTACCTGACGATGAGGTGTTCTTTGAGCAGGGAACCTCCGACGATTTCTTCCACTGGAGCTCTTGCATTGCCATCACAATATCCATAAACAAAATGAATATCTGAATATTCTTGATTTAACTATGTTGCCAGTATCAAAAATCGCCAACCACAACGAAGAACAACCGCAACTGCTAAAATGACTTAATGTGAAACTATCATTTATCAACATGACAAAACAATAACACGATTTATCGTCTGTTAACTTTAATATCGCCTCTAATTCTTTCATTATCGAGTTGCTGGCAAAAGTTTATAGGGCATTTTTGACTTAAAATTTCCCAATGAATACGTTTCTAAGCTATGGCCATCGAACCGTGGGACCCCTATATATATATATATATATATATATATATATATATATATATATATATATATATAT
>JAHWXV010004417.1:0-13606 GCA_024586415.1 Phrixothrix hirtus | reverse complement strand
CATTGAAATTGTGCTCTCAGTGTTTTTGTATTCGCTGTAGTGTAAAGACGTTTGTTTCGGATTGTGCACCCCCAAGACATACCACTACGCGCCGCCGCTGCTTCCATGCAGTATATGTTCTTTACAAATTCACGCATCAGCTTCAATTCAGATACATTAGTTTCGCTAATTAAATAGCGGATGTTTAATACATTTATCGTACACACACACAAACACGTGGGTGCGCGCGCACACTCGCACGCGTACGCAGACGACATGAATACGCACACGCACACGCATGCAAACCCGCACACGTACGCGCATCCTCATACCAAAGCGCACGTGCATGCGCACGCCCATCCGCGTCCATACACGGACACGCACTCGCACACAAACGCCGACATATACACGCATTCACAGTTAGTTTGTGTAATTAAATGATTTAACACTAAAAATATTTTATACGCAAGTCTGTCTCATTTGTCGATTTAGGTCAAAGACACGCACGTATACATTAAAGCAAACGCTGACCTACCGTAATCATTCCCACAGCCTAGTTCATTACTTCAACACTTAGTCTTTTTTAATAACTAAGAAATTCTGTACATCACAACCTTACGAACAAAGCTTGTTAAAGCTTGAAAACCTAGCGACACATTAAGTAATTTCATTTTAAAAATTTTGTAACTATTAATTTCAAGTTTCAGATATTTATTATTTGTGTTTTTGTTTGCGTTTAAGAGTTTATTGAGAATATCTAAGGAGAGGTGTTTATGGCTATTTGACAGGAAGAAATGGCGTTACGCAATTTCTAAAGGAAACAAGGTTGATAGCACTGAATTTACAGCGTAGTACGTGTAGCTAAGATGAAGGCGTGGTTCATAGGAAGTTCTGGGTCGCCTATGTCGAGACGCAAAAATAAAATTGTCAAAAATCGAGATAGAATCGCTCCATTTGATGATGCTTGATGGATGGCTATGCAAAATAATACTACTTTATCGTCGTTAAGATAGTATTCCATTCGATTTATGCATTTTGTAGCATTAACAAGTTGTAAGCGAGCTTCTCTTTGAATTATTGGTCGTCGTTGTCAGACAGTGTTATATGTATGTGATTTCCATTTGGGACTTTTTACATATAGTGGTCAAGTGTAGATTATATGCAACGTTCTTTGTTGATGTAAAAAGTTTGTTAGGCGTCACATCAGATTACCAAAACGTAGACCCAAGATTTGTATTATGAGGGAAAAGGTGTTCGAATACGTTTGTTTATAGAAATTTTGGAACCCGATAATTTTCCCGGAACGTTACCTGGGATAATCTGTTTTATTCTTGAGTTATAGATAAGCCTATGGTGGGCTATTGATGGCGAAAAGTCGACAACGCAACTTCCCTTAATTATTCTCAGCCATCATTTCATGGAGAATGGTAAAAACCTGTTGAATTTTTATTTAGCATATTTGAATAATAAACCACCTTTGTTAATAGCTATTAAGTAGTATTACACATCTGTGCTAACAAGAAATGTTTTTCTGCAGGTGTAGCTATAACAAATTATCCATTTCTCTAATGATTTTTACGAAAATTTATATTGTAAATTTTCGACTTATCCTTTATAATAGCTAGCTGCCAATTTTCTCAGGATATGGATTCTAGGAATAATTGCTTCAATAAGCCTTGGCAAGAGGGTGCCAACCAAAATCCAATAACTTTGCCAGATGTTGAACATACAGTAAATTGATGAAATTTGGTAGTCAGGATTTATTTAACAATTTTAGTTACCTTGCACAATAAGGAGAATAATAAGCTCATGTAAATAACATTAGTGCATATATTAAGCAATATAACAAAATATAACAATGCGGTGATAATGCTATAGGTATTAATAAAAAATAACTAGTGTAAATTTTACAATTTAATATTCATATCTTTTATACTATAAGTAAATTTAAACAAATGTATGATAAATAAAAGTCAAGCAACAAATAAGAATACCTATGGAATCCTCTACTGTTGTGTCAACTTAGGTCCAACGTCTAGAATAACTAATTGCTGCTGTATTTCAAACTACTGATGGGAACTGATTTCCAAAAATCAGATATAAGTTTGTTTGTTGCCAATAACCCGTGACAAAACAAAAGTTCAGTAATAAATGATATCCAATGTTTAATTATTTCTTGGCTGTAATTTAATACATTATATTGAATAACTGAAATGAAAATTTAAAACAAACTGATAAAAACCATATAAAAATTACCCAGCCGAATTTGTATAACAAACAAGAGCCATTAATAATAAAAAAAAATTGAGGTGTCGCACATTTAACTTTTAATTCCATAGTTCCAAATTCCTAGAAAATGAAAAATAAATTGTTTACAGAAGTAGTTATTACGAACTAGCCTCTCGCCTATCGTTGAGAGGTATAAAAATCTTAAAACTAAATCCTTGGTTTCTTATACTAAACGTAAATCGAGCCCCTGTAATACTAATTTATTTATCTTAATTAAATTTTCCTTAAGCCAGATCTAATATGGCGGTAATTTAAGGTCATAAATAAAATGAATTATAATAAATTTAATTGTGACTCACTCCAGTTTGTATTCATTAAGGTAAATTAATTCCTCATTTCAAAATATAGAAAATGAATCTTTTATCCAACAATAAATACAAGATCAAATCTGAATGCTTGGACTTTAAGTACTCCTTTCCAAATCAAAAAGAAAGAATACGTCTCTAACTCTAAAACATCCACTAAATTATTAGATTCTAGGTTATAATTACGATAGATTGCATATTAATTTTAATTACTAAATTCCTGACCTAATGAAATATTAGCACATGTTTAACTTTTTATTTATATCCAAAATTAATTAAATCTGAACTAAATAAAAATTTTGCATCCATTCTATCGTAAACCTAAACCAAGAAGACGGTTTCACCTGTCGATAACGCAGCTGGATTTATCCACGAAAATCAACAATATCTGGCGACTAGCACCGTACTAAATGAAAAATTATATATTAGTTTAACTAAAATAAATTCAAGCACGGTAAAGAATTTATCAATACAAACTTAGAAAATAATGTTATTTAACGTGCCAAAGTATTTAAACCAATTTAACCTAAAATTTCAACTGAATACAATAACGGTTATATACACCCTGCTACAACAAAATAAAATTTTAACAACGTAACAAAACATTACAAGTAAAGGATGAATATACGTATAGTAGGTACATATAATCAAGGTGAATGTCGTAATTTTAATTTAATTTAAATTAAAGGGGATATTCTAGAACGTAAATAACTATACTGGAACCTCTGTATTTAGTTTTATAGATGTGTTTGTTCAATTTTAATCTTTTGTTATAATTTAGGATAATTATTGAAGAACAGATTTCAGGGCATATTGCGCATCAGTCAGCGTAAAATACGCTATATTGATTGAATACCGGTACAATTAATTTAGGTTATTAGCAAACTTAGGGGAACGAGGTTGATATATTCATCTTTAACTGAATTTAACTTTTCCTGGCGACCTTGAAAAAATAAACATTCTTAATTTTGAGGTTAATAAGTTTTCAGCATTAGGTAATTTTTTTATCGTAATCTTCTAGTTTTAGGTTAGAAAATTGCTTACTTAGTGAGCAAGGCTAAGATTCTCCCGTTGGAAACTTATTTCAAATTTAGCATGATATTGGTGCTGTTATTTGCACGCTATAATGCAAACATTAATTGCATTCCCAATTTAAGTATAAAGGGTTGTTGGTCGAAATTTTCATGGCAAAATTTTGAATATGTTCTCGTTTGCAGATTTGTATTTGTCTCAAAGCTCAAACCATTCAGCACCTAAAGGAAGAAATCGCAGCAGTATCCTTCAAAATGTTACACGCAATAGCTGAAGATGCATTAGAAAGAACGGAGACTGGTGACATGCATTTAGCTGATGTAATATGGAAAATTTTATTATTCAAAATTTAAAACCATATTCTATTTTTATACGAAGTTATTGGCAATCAAAATTAAACATTTTACTAACATTGACTTGACTTACTCCGACAGTACACTAAGAAGGAACCTAGGTATTTCAGTCTTCCGACTGCAATTTTGCTGAAATTTGGATATGTTGTAGACAACTAGAATATAAGAGAAACGTGTTTTTTCTTATCTACTCCAAAACGGTTTTATGAGGTAAAAACCTTGAAGTTGTAAGCGACCATTTTGGCAGTAGACCGATTTGCATGACTAAACGCAATAAAAGTTTAATTTTTTTTAACTCTTTTAACTTTTTTCAAGCGTGAAAACTACCCTTAAAAATTTTAAATAGACGAATCTTCACTTAATACTTGAATTATTTAGAAAAAATATATTTTGTAGAGCATTTCAAAATAAAGTTCAAGTGTTTTTACATTTTCATCAAAAACAATTTTAAAAGGCGATTCCACCCCTAACTCTAATTAACGTACTTTATACGTATACAATTTCTTTTAATTTCAACATAAAATTGTTTCAAATGACAAAAATTATTGTCATACTATACATAGACCATCTTAAACAATTATGAAGGTGTAACAACTCTCTACAACGTATTAATGTTTATCTACAAACTGTGTCAAGTTTAAAATACCTTATGAGATAAGAACAAAAGCTTAATAGATAATGCTTCGAAACCCTATACTTATTGAGATATAACTCCATAAGTATTTTTCCATCGTTATGCAATTATATTTATGTTATAGAAAATATATTCCAACACATTGACACGATTTTATAGTAAAAGGTATGTTGTCGAAATAATGAACCTCAGTGCAAGTGAAACAATATTGATGAATATTTACTATTTATGCATGTATTTACAGGGCGTCCACTTTTCTAGGTGTGGGTTTCGCCGTTATTGGTGGAATGGAAAGTTATGGTTTTCGTGAACTTGCGCTATATTTTTGTGAAATTTACAACGTTGTAAACCAAACTTCGATATCCCGAGATTCAGGGCGAAAATGAAAAATGCCATTTTTGAGCACCTTTCGGAACTACTTTATTCTGTACGATATTGAAAAGCTGAAAACTCATTGTTATATAGTTTTTTACGTAAAATCCAATAGGGTAACCAAACATTTTCTACCATGCTCCAATTTTTAGAAATAAATCAAACTTGTGAGTTTATAACGGAACACGCTGTATATTATTCAATATTTTAAATTAGCTTAAATTGAACTTTTCAAAAATATAACATACTTGGTATGCATTCAATACATTTAACCTGAGTTTCCGACGACTTGGTTAATCTTAGATTGCCTAATGGAAGTTTCTTAAAATGATTTTGAGTACCTTTATTTAATTACATTCATGTTTGATTGTTTAATAATATACATTGCAGACGGTAGTTTGTTAATTACTAAAAATTACAAAATCAAATTAAAAAAATTGTTTGAATGGTCGCCACACCCTTATGCACAATTCGCATTTTCTAGTTACAGTATGCAATTGCTTTTTACAGGATTGTTTGAAAAATTGATATTTATTGGGATCGGTATCAGACAATAGAAGAATTACTCATGGCTACCAAGGCGGCTTTTAGGAAATTGCAGCAACGATCTGTCATTATTTTAAACCATTTACGTGGAGTAACTGGACGGCAACCTTTCGTGAAAGAACAGAAAACGGAGTTCGTTTATAGATAACTCTCGCTTTGCTATGATGGTGATAACGTTTAGTCACGAATCACAGCAATTGATGAGACACGAGTGCAACATTATGCCCCAAAAAACAAAAATGTTAGTAAGAAATGGCGTCATCCCAGCTCATCTCCACTCAAAAAATTTAAAGCACAAGCATCAGCTGGCAAAGCTATGCAAACCATATTCTGGGATGCTTTTGGACCAGTGTACGTTGATTTCTTGCTAAAAGGAAAAATGTTAGTGCTGCTTATTACAGTGATATTCTTCATAAAATTAAGCTAGTTTTACGGACAAAATGTGATCTCCTGGCAAATGCGTTATTCTTCTGCACAACAACGCTCGTCCAAATACAGCACAATTAACAAACGCTACACTAGTTGAACAGATCTACGTCGAAATTTGGCTCCAACCGATCATCATCTCGTTGGGCCCCTGAAAAAGTACTTGGGAGGCAAGGAATTTTACTCCAATGCGGACGTGATCCATGCTACGTCGTTAACTGAAAGGATTTTTTTTAACGGGACTACGGAAGCTGCCGGAGCGATGTGATGAGTATATTTCAGAGCAGATTGTTAACTCGAAGAATGCCGTAGTCCTATAAATAATGTTAATGTATAGCTTGTGTATACCGGAAAAAAATAAAATGTAGGTCACATGTGAACTCTCCTGTATTTTCAGCATACATTTTTTATAATTTTAATTCAAAGTTTTTGGAATCTTTTATTATTTTATTTAATGTTTGAGATTTTAGTTAGTTGACCGTTGGATAAGTTAATAGCTAATGCTAATTATGCTCAACTTTTTATGCATCGGCTGTAAACGGTATATCAGTTTTATTTCAGTTTCCCCGTACAGCGACGGGTTGCTGCAAAAATAACTAAGATCCCGCTTGAGCTAATAACTGGAAGTCTAGTTAAGGTAAAGGCAAGGATAAGATTGGAAAGAAATTCGACGGTAGGACTGCTGTGGATAATCATTGTGATTACCTAAATTTCTAATTAAGTGGGCTATACTTGTTACATATTTTTGACTGGTACTTTAAGCACAGCTATAGAAGTGGCGATTACCCAGTGACATTTATGTTACTCCAATCCAACCTTAATCTATGTAAACCAATAAATAATGCTCTGAATAATTTGATAAAATAGCAAATTTAAAATGTTTCTTAAAGATCGGCCACACCCGCCGTTTATTTTTGTTATTGTGCGAAAGTACTATTCTAAGATATATACTTTTTAGTGAATTATAAACGGCATTTAAAAAACTTACAATTTGAATGTTTTATTTGTAGTTTGTCACTTTCTTGGCCATGCCTGACTTGAAGTAACGTGAACATTTAAACGGTTAAGGGTGCCTAGTTAACGTAGTTTAGTTACAGAAAATTGACAAGTTATTGATAATTAAACTGTTTGTGTGAGTATTAAAAGCACGAAATCATGAATTTGTTTACATATTATTCGGTTATTAGGTTCCTTATAATAGATTGCTTGTTTCCGTGAAAGCTTTGATACTAATGGTTTAACATCATTTAGAATTTTAATTTTACTGGATTATATAAAGGTGAAAGCATTTTGTAGCCTAAAATATGGCCAATAGTTATTTTCTAAAAGGCGAGTAATTGGATTTTCATTTCGACGTCTTTAATCCTTGCGCTGCCGGTAAATGATTGTCAATTCATCTTTATAAGTCGACAATAATTACTTCATTAAAAGCATTTGTTAAGCAAAATCATTTATTGGGGTTGCGATAGTTAAATTTTGAGCCATAAATTAGTCTATATGAATTGCTATTCTTATATTTGCTAATGAATCTTTCAAGAAGTTTTAATAATTACTTGAACCTTTAAATTTACTGTGGTTTGTGTATTTAAATAATGTAAGACAAAAATGTTATGACAAAGAAACCAACTACAGCAATAGTCGGCAGTGTAAGATACGCCTATTATTTGTTAACCTATATGGCAAGTGGTAATGTTTTGTTTAAATTCATCTTTAATTATGGGTGCTTTTGTAGTTGTGCTTACTGTTATGTGCAATAAGTTATGCATATTCTTACAGGTGTAAAGACCGTGAAGTTTCGAAAAGCGTAGCAGTGCACATGGTGAAAAACTAACTAAATATTATACACTGCTGTAGTTTTTGATAAAAAAACATAATGGTAGTCTCACAACTTTTATATGCACCAACTTTAGTTTAGTGTGATTAAAATTGAAGTTAAAGAGATGACAATTTGAATTTGTACAGAACAACTCTCAACGGAATCCATATGAATCCCATGAGGGCTATGTCTGAGAGGCCATAAAACTATATATTTTTATTACTAATATACAATAAAGATTATTCCTTTAATATGGTGGCGATTAGAAAACCTATGCGATGGGCCACCAGGGAAAGAGCAATTCAAATATGAGTCACGTGCTAAAAAGGTTAAAACCGCTGGTCTGGTAGATTCAGGAAAAATCGCAAAAGCACGTGCTATTCAAAAGAGCCTGCTAGGACAGATTTTAGGAATTGCTTTTGTTGAACTTGTTAGATTTGTTAAATTTTTATAGAAAAGTGAGGTAATGAAGTATTCGTTGATATCTGTAGTCCAGTCCACGAAGATCCAATTTCAGTAATTAATTATAATAATTGAAACTGTTTTGAAATTTACCAGGATGTTTATTAGGTGATGCGATTAAATGCGTAAGAAGTCCTGAAAAATCAGAAATTAGTTAGCACTGTCATCTTGAACAATGTTAGAATATATCTACAATTTAACGATTTTAAATAACTCAAAAATAACGATTTTTATGTTAAATTCCCTACAAAATAGTTTTGTTGATTTTTTATTAAACACTTGTGTCTGATTTAATGTAATAAAATAATTATCACTTTTGAAACAAAACGTTTTTGTGCTTTCACGGCGTCAAACTTTTTTTTTTTGGTTATACGTCGTACATTTTAATTGTACAATTTTGAAGTACCTTATTCAATAAGTATGGTTTTATTGTCTGTGACTAGTTTAAATTTAGGTAGTCTGCTTTATTACTTTTCAAACGGCCCCTGTATCAGTTAAACTATATTTCGTTAATTTAAGCTTCTCATAGTTTTAAGTCTTTTGGTCTAGCTCACAATTTAAAATGGAATTTTTAAATTGACAAAATTATCCATTTTCGTGTTACATAACCTGTAAGCCCTATGCAATGTTATTCATGACCTGACATGGCTACCGTGCATTGAGCAGGCCCAATTAGCGCATGAGCAGCCATTACTCAGGAATTATAATCTACTTAACACAAAAATACACAACGTTATTGATTTAAGAGTCGATCTCGAATTCTGAGGATCACTATGAAATGTTTTAAAATCTTATAAAATAGGCCAAATTGAAATAATTTTATTACATTGTTAAATAATTATTAAAGCTCGTAAATATACTGGGTTATTCAAAAGTCTAGAAACGATCGAATATCTTGTGAAGTACTAAAGCGATATTCACCAAATTTTAAACAAGTAGATAACCGGCCATTCCCAATGAAACAGTAGAATTTCGTTGTTACCAGATTTACCGTTTGTTCAGAAAGAACTCTACTTCTTTTAGTTTAAATACAATAATATTTTTTTTATTATCAAATATTAACCCTAAAAGTAGCAGGACTCCATCTGTTCTATTTATGAGGATACCTAAGTAGCACTTTAAGTAATTATAACGGGCATTGGTATATTTACGTTACCGCAGTAAATATTACCGATTTGTTACATATATTTCTATTTTAAAGTAAAAATTACCCGATTCACCTTTTTATCGGTGAAAATATCTTAAAATTTACCGTTTATAATTACTAGCTAGTATTATACGTTTCAGTAGCATTAGAATTACTTGCAACATAATAAATTCATAATTACTCTTAATAAATGCCTACTTTATAGTAAAAATGTATAAGTAGTAATAGCCATCTTTAAATACTTAATTATTACCTTGCAGGAGTGCTTCTTACAAGTCATTTGTCAAGTATTTGTAACGTTTTGGTTGCTACTGTTCACGACTACAAATTCAGTACCTTACTAGTTGAAACATAAGTTCCAATAAGGCTAAAATAACCAAAGAATTGAACGTCAAAGTATTTATGTGAACATCGCCATATTTTATGGAAATTATTAATATTAATCAATAAATAACGTCATTTTGTTTAAATTATTTTGTTAATATTTTATATATTTTTACTTTAAATGCGTTATATCTACAACTTCCGTGAAAATATGTTGTATATCTTCACTTCAAATACTTAAGTGGTTTTTTTATATAACTTTTGTAATCTTTATTTTTATAAATATTAATATTTCACGAAGCGCGCATATTTTATGGAGGTATTATAATCACATTTATCAACATACAGGCATTCGTTTTTATTTCAGAAGCATTGTACATATTACCACGTATTATACTTCCTCGATTACTATAG
The DNA here is from genome assembly GCA_024586415.1 of Phrixothrix hirtus. Taxonomy (NCBI): domain Eukaryota; kingdom Metazoa; phylum Arthropoda; class Insecta; order Coleoptera; family Phengodidae; genus Phrixothrix; species Phrixothrix hirtus. The sequence goes on along the minus strand of JAHWXV010004417.1, from coordinate 3,507 downwards.
AAGTATTCATCTATATTTACTGTTTACTATATTCCTTGTAACCTCATGATAAAGTTCAATAGAAAACGATAGCAATATAATATGTTTTACAAACTTACTTGAGTAAGATAGAAACAACATTATTAGAAGGGGGAAGAATAATTACAAGTTTCAGCGACTAAACTGTAACGGAATTACCACGTAACTCTCTAGTTAGGGAAACGTAATTGCAACGGTGAGAAACAAGTAATATATACGTAAGTGATATTCCCATTTTGGTGACATATACGTTATAGAAACGTTTTAGGATGGTTGAAGTAGATAGTAGCTAAACACCTTGAAGTCAACTTAGGAGTTGTTAATACGTATCAATAACTAAAAATGCTGCTTGGGCATAGGTTTTCTGACAAATAATTTATTGATAAAGAAATGATTAAGACATAACAATAAATCCTAACATAACCTATTTTAATAAATGCTCAAAATGGCGGCTTTCTTCGACTTGGTAATAGCCCAATCGATCGGTGAATTTTCTTAAAGTATGGCCCTGTATTTCAGATCTGATTCTTTGCGCAAGACTGTTTAAATTTTCTGGCTTTGTTTTATACACAACGTTTTTCAAATGTCTCCAAAGAAAGAAATCCCTAGCATTAAGGCCAGACCTTAACGGTCATTCAATAAACCCTTTACGTCAAATCGAATGGTTTGGGAAAACTTCGTCCAGGTAGTTCCTGACGGGGACAGCATAATAAGGTGTGGCCTCGTCTTGCCGGAACCACGTGGTTTCGTCTGGAACTCTTTACCTTCTATCTCTATTTGGAAATCTTGCAGTAATAGAAAGTACGACCTGATCTCCTAAAAGCCGCAAATTCTCTACCCCATTGAGATTACCTTGTATGAAAAAGGAACCTATAATTTGGTCACCAACTAATCCAGTCCGAACATTAAGTTTTGGCGGATGCTGGTTGATGGCCGGTACCGACAATTATGGCTATTGACAAAACCATTAAGACAAAATGTCGCTTCGTCTAAGAAAACTATTCTTTTAGGAAAATGTTCATCACTCTAAAACAAAATTCGACTTTCCTATAAAAATCATCAGCCGATAATTCTTGAAGGAATTAGATTTCATAAAGCTTGAATTTATTCTTTTTGAAAATTCTTAAAAAAGATATTTGACTTACATTGTTGTCCTTTGCAACCTGCATAGAAGAATTTTATGGGTTCTCTATAGTAGAAAGTAGAACGTCAAATACTTTTTCTTCATTTGTAGCTGTTTTAGGGCGTCTGGTTCTAGGTAAATCTCTTGCATGTCCATTTGTCGAGAACTTGTTGAAAGTCTTTGCCACTGTAGACTTTACAATTGGTAGTCTATCTGGAAGTTCTTCATTAAAAAGTCTGTAAATGCTTTCGAAAGAACGTCTTCTGCCTCCATAACCGGCCATCGTCAATATTTTGATGCGCTCTGCTTCACTTAGTTTCTAAACAAAATAACAAAATTCTAAACAACAAATGAAATAAAAAATATATTCTATACTTGTATAACAGATAACTAAAAGGACATTCGGCAAACCAGCAGTTCTAAATAACAAAATTCTAAGTAACAAGATGAATTATGCGTCATAACAGTATGTGTTTGGATAATACTGTTAGGCACTACAGACATAATATTTATGACCCCAGTAGAGAGACGTCCAAGTCCAAAGACTGCAGGAACGTCGGGAGATGCCCGCAGGATTGTACGACAGCAGCTCGCGCATCGCGGTAGGCGGGGCAATATAGTAGGCGGCGCTCTAGATCGTCAGTGTGGTACTGGCACCGTACACAAACCTTTGTAAGGGCCCGCCCAACCCGGTGCATGTGGACCTGGAATGCACCATGCCCAGTCGCAAACTGCGTTCGGACAAATCCAGGTATATATTGCGGATTCATACTCACTTTCGAAAACAACTTGTATGTGAATCTACCTTTATCAGAGGTATCCCACCGGAATTGCCACTCATCCTCGATGCTGATGTTCATGTACTCCTGTATGTGTTTGTTGGAGGGAAAATCAGCAATATTAATGCCCTTATCAACTAAATTGCGGTCCCGCTCCCGCTTGACCTGCTTCAGGCACATTCGCCGTTCAATGGCCAGATCCACCGGAGGGAATCCCGGTAGGATATCCGCAGATATAGATCGGTAAGCCCGTGTCGCAAACCTGACAGCCATGACCTGCATCAATCTCAGATTTTGATTTATGTTGTAGTTCCTCAAGTTGCTGCCCCAAATTTCGGAAGCATACTTAGTTTAACTACGATGCTTTAAAAATTTGACACGAATGTGACACAACCGTCTAATAGTCATTACTATGGTAACTCGAACGTGGATTGAGAAACCAGAACCGACATGTAAATAACAAAACCAAAAAAGTCTATGTTGCCATATCTTCATAAGTAGAACAGGTGAGCCCCACTACTTTGAGATTATACTAAGATATGCTAGAGTGTTAATATGCGATAATAAAAAAAACTATTGCATTTAAACTAAAGAATGCAGAGTAGTTTCCAAACAAATGGTAAATTTGGCAACAAAAAAGCTCTAACCATCTGATTGGGAACGACCTGTTATCCTCTTATTCAAAATTTGCTGAATATCGTACCAATACTTCCCAAGACATTCGACCGTCTCCAGATTGTTGAATAACCCTGTATTTTTCATTGTTCTGATTCTTGGAAATATAATGCAACACGGGGAGCGTTCAAATCTAAACAGCCATAATCTCGTTATAATTAATTTGACAGCATATTTAAAGTACAACGTATGAAATAGTTGACTGTGGTTATCGACAACACGAAAACTTTAATCTTCATAATCAGTGCGCCGGTGTTGATAATAATGTCTGAAGTTTCAATTCATGTTAGCGTCGAATAAGGCATAATTATTAGATGTCTAGACAAAGAAGGTGTGGATTCTTCTAAAATTAATCTCAAATTACTCCTTCAATTTCAACACAGGGCGAAAACTTTAGACCAGGTGTCGAAAATGAATCACTTGTGCGACTTGATTTTTCAAAACTAGCGAATTAACGATTTCTTAACTAAACAATGCAGTATAAGGGCGGATAAGGACTAAAATTAAAACAGTAATCAAAAATAAAGGAATTGGTCAAAATTCTGTTCGTTTTCTTCAAAACAATACTCGACCACATATGGTGGAAGAGACGCTTGAAGAAATTAGAAAATTAAAACGGATCCTTCTATCAAACTAGCGTAAAACCTAAATTTTTCTGCTTCTGATTATCACTATGTTGAATTCTTAAACGTCATTTAGAAGGTAAAAGGTTTAACTGAAATTATGACGTTGCTAAAGCTTGTCAGCTCTCGCTGGTTTTTTGTGTCAAATCATCTAATTTATGTAAATTTTATTGTTAACTATCGCTAATTTTTTTGTAAATTATCTGAATTCAGTAACATCAATATGCGTGACGAATTACATTATGTACATATAGTATTTTAATTTTGGCATCTAATTCCGTTTTGAAAT